>PVKC010004150.1:0-36533 GCA_004027635.1 Crocidura indochinensis | reverse complement strand
TTTTTTTTTTTTTTTTAGTAGTTGATACCAAAATTTTTCTTCTCTTTTCCTTAACCTTTTTATCACAAGCAGAATAGCATAACTTGAATCATTCAGCCTCATAAATTGAGGTGAGTAAAGGATGTTACCAGGACCAGTCATATGAGCATGTAGTGTAAGTAAAAAATGACCAGACTGGAACACCAAACAGAATAGATGCCCAACCTACAACAGGCTGTAAAGTGGAGAACAGTTACTAATATTCTGGGGGGGAGGGTAAGAGAAGGAGATATGGGAGGCATGCTGAGAACAGGAGTGGAGAGAGGACAACATTGGTGGTGGGAATGCCCTTCATTCATTGTCACTATGTACCGTAAATAATTCGGTATAATGAACTTCAGTCACAATAAAAAGTTAAAAAAAATGTAAAGTTAACAAAAACTGTCAAATAGCTATTGTTATTATTATAATAATTTACCAAAACATACTCTGTTCAATATGTAATTATTGTAAGAAACTGGTTGAAGAACTGTAGAGATAGTACAGAGAATAAAGTGCTTGCCTTACTCTTGAAAATAAATTATTTTACTTTAAGTTCAACAAAAGTTTATTTGCCACAATTTTTGTATTTCTTTGCAATGTTACAAAATAGCAGGAGTACAACTTCTACCTCTCTGTATCTTCATCAACATCTTGCCACTATAGTTCTATCGTACTATAAGAATAATACCCTTCCTCATCACTTACACTTTCCCTACTGATATAACCACTCTTTTTCTAACAGTTTGAGATACTTTTATTCTAATTTGCTTTGATTATAAATATTTTACATATGAATGAAATCATCTTGTAAATGTTTTCTATCTCCTTCAGTTATTTCACTTACCAGAGTCATTTCAAGGGCTATCTATGAAGTCGCACAGGTGGTGTGACATTAACATGTTAACACTAAAAAATTAATTTGTTTTTTAATAACTAAATAGTGTTTTATTAAAATAGTTAAATTATAAAATAGTGTTTTATTATTTATGTCATAACTTTTGTTTTACCTTTAAGAAGCAAGAAAATTTAATATCATAGCTCCCTTTAGCTGAAATTTAGGTGGTTGACCCAAGTTTGAGCTATTGTGAATAAAACAACTATAGTTTTAGCTAGTGTAAATACCATTTTGCTTTAGTATTCTTTGTTAACTGCCTAGGAGTGATATTTCTTAATATTTTGGTATTTACATTTTTAGTTTTAAAGAAATATTCAGAGAGGCTTCACCAATTTACATTTCTTTTTTTTTGGGGGGGAGGGGTCACACCCGGCAGTGCTCAGGGGTTACTCCTGGCTCCATGCTCAGAAATTGCTCCTGGCAGGCACAGGGGACCATATAGGGCACCTTTTGCATGAAAGGCAAACGCCTTACCTCCATGCTATCTCCCGGGCCCCACCAATTTACATTTCTACCAGCAGTTATACAAGGCTCCTTTTCTCTGTAACTTAACCAGCACTTGACTTTGATATAGGTCATTGTCATAGGTGAGGTTATGTACAGTGAGGTTATATCTCACATATTTTTTATTTTAATTACTGAAGAGTCCATTTAGTCAATTATTTACCGGGGTTTTGCTCAGAAGTTATTCCTGGTTTTGCACTTAGTCATAGTGCTTCTGATAGTGCTTAGGGCAACTTCTGGGCTGCCAGTAATGGAACCTAGATTGGCCACATGCAAAGCAAGTACCTTACAAGCTGTGTTATCTTTCTCACCCCGAGATAGTGTGGTTTTTGATTTATCAAGAGCATTTTGAATATACTTTATTATTTCTAATACTTTTACTATTATACATTATTGTTAATACACAGAAAGCCATTTCAAGATGATATTTTTTATAATATGATTTATCTCATTATAAATTCTTAATCACAAAGATTGCACTTTTCACTACTAAATTTTTAGGGAAATATTTCCAAGGTCTTTTTCTGCCTATTCACGGGCACAATAGGGAAGAATCAAGCTAAATAATACTTAAAATTCTTCAGTGTGTTTTCTGTTCAATTGTAATGCATATTCATTAGATAATGCAAGAAGTACTAATAAGCAGAAACAACTTATCTATATTTAATATTTAATTTAGATATATTTAATACTTGTGTTTAGTTTTTCTAAGATATATCTTTGCTCTTTCAGTAACAAGAGAAGTTAGCATAGTTCATAAACATGCTAACGATAGTGGGAAGACCAACTATTTCCTGTTATTATGATATTTTGCTCTTCTCCTTGTGAGCATATTTCAAAAGGGAGGAATAATGATAACCATCCTCCCTAAGCACAGTGAATTAGAACATTGTAGAAATTAGAAATAATTTTGGAAAAATAGAGCCCTCTAAAGTTACACTGAATGAAAGTTAAGACAGTATTAAAAATGGGAAATACACTGATGTTTGAGCACCTGCATGTGCTTGTGAACTTTTACATGTTTAGTAGAATAACGTAATTCCATGAGGGTTGAGAAAATAAAACTGTATGGGGTATTGAAACTGTCTAAGATCACATCTCCAAGCTCCTTCTGTGATACTGGTCAGCTACTCCCCAAGAGTGAAGGGGAGAAAGATACCTTGAACATACCAAAGAGAAAATAGAAAGATTTCTGTGAATGGTTAGTCCTACATGCTGGATTAGTTGCATGAATGAAAAACCAAATTGCACAGAGTGAGCTGCTTTTAAATCCTCTACTGACTACACTTACTTTGATGTAGTGTTGGACTTCATGCGTTAAATGGGTTGGTGTGTATGTCAAGGCCCCTGTGACATGCCCAGTGAATTTAGTGACCTGGAATCTGGTGTGAGGAAATAGAAGTCTGAAACCACTTTAAGGTATTATGATGCTGATGGCAAAATACAAAGTTGGAATTTTAGTAATATTATATTGTTCTGAAATAAAATCTTTCTCAACATTATTGTTGTTCAGTTACAGAGGGGGGAAATTTATGAACTTTTTTAAATGTCTTTATTTAAACACCGTCATTACGAACATGATTGTAGTTGGGTTTCAGCCATACAAAGGACACTCACCCCCTTCACCAGTTTAACATTTTCACCACCGATGCCCCCATTCTCCCTCCTTCCCCACCCCTTGCCTGTATTTGAGACAGGCATTCTACTTCTCTCACTCATTAACATTGTCATGATAGTTGTAAGTATAATTATTTTTCTACTGCACTCACTAGTCTTTGTGGTGAGCATTATATTCTGAGCTGATCCTTCTGACCCTCATCTCTGGGCATTATAACAATAGTACCTTTTATTTTTCTTAAAACCCATAGATCAGTGAGATTATTCTCTCTCTCTCTCTCTCTCTCTCTCTCTCTCTCTCTCTCTCTCTCTCTTTCTCTCTCTCTGTCTCCCTCCTCTGGCTTATTTTACTCAGCATTACAGTTTCCATGTATATCCATGTATAGGAAAATTTCATGACTTCATCTTTTCTGATCATTACATAACATTCCATTGTGTATATGTACCAAAATTTTTTTTAGTCATTCATGTGTTAAAGGACATCTTGGTTGTCTTCAGAGTCTGGCTATCGTAAATAGTGCTGTAATGAATACAGATGTGAGGAAGGGATTTTTGTATTGTGTTTTTGTATTTCTAGGGTATATCTTGAGGAGTGATATACTTGGATCATATGAGAACTCACTTCCCAGTTTTCTGAGGAATCTCCAGATTGTTTTGCATAGAGTCAGGACTAGAGGGCATTCCCACCAGCACTGAATAAGAGTTTTTTTCCCCCACATCCTGCCAGCACTGATTGTTCTTGTTCTTTGTGATATGTGCCAGTCTCTATGGCATGAGATGGTATCTCATGGTTGTTTTCATTTGCATATTCCTGATGATTAGTGATATGGAGCATTTTTTCATGTGCCATTTGGTCATTTGTATTTCTTCTTTGACAAAGTGTCTGTTCATTTCTTCTCCCTATTTTTGATGTGATTAGATTTTTTTTTCTTGTTAAGTTCTGCCAGTTCCTTGTATATCTTAGATATTAGCCCCTTATCTAGTGGGTATTGGGTAACTAGTTTCTCCCATTCTGTGGGTGGGTTTTGTATACTAGGCACCATTTTCTTTAAGGTACAGAAGCGTCTCAGCTTAATATAGTCCCATCTGTTTATCTCTTCTTCTCCTTGTCTAGAGAATACTATCTCCTCTTTAAAGATTCCTTTAATCTCAATGTTGTAGAGTGTTTTACCTATATGTTGTTCTTTATACCTTATGGTTTCGGGCCTATATCAGGGTCTTTAATCCAGTTGGATTTGACCTTTGTGTATGGTGTTAGATGGAGGTCTGAGTTTGCTTTTTTACAAGAGAATGACCAGTTGTCCAAACACCACTTGAAGAGGCTTTCCTTTTTCCCATTTTGCATTTCTTGTCTTTTTACTAGAAATTAATTGATTGAATGTCTGGGGAAATCATGAACTTCTGAGTCTTCAAAACCTACCTGTGTAGTCAAAGAAAAACTATTAGCCTTTTTTTTTAACACAAAATAATACATTTGGGCCAAGTCCTCAATGGAGTTCTTGGTCTGTAATTGACTTTTAACACAATTCCCTCAATGCCATTTTGGGGAGAAAAAAAGGAAAACAGAGAGTGAGAGACAGAGATATCAGTAGAGTGATACAGGGTAATATGATTTCCACCATTCCTCCTTTGACCTTGAAAACTTGACTTACTTCTCTGTGCCTCAGACTGTCTATGCGAGACAGAAACATGTTGATGATGATGTTGTGGATCAGAGATTCTCTCCAAGTGAAAGTAAATATTATCAACTGTTACTGTGCTGTTCCTAACATTACCAGCAGCTGTTTGGTTTTGAATAACCTTGTTTAAAATAATTTCTGACCCATGCATTTTATACTTCACTTACCCATAGTTAGTGTATATCATTTTTTCCAGGGCCATTTCCTTTGTATTAATTCCTTAAATCATTTAAGGAATATCTTACACTTCTCTGCCTCTGCAAGCTCCCAGGAGTGTGATGAGAGCCAGAAAAACTTGTGCGGGGAGGTTGTTGTAGTAGCAATGGTATGGCCCCTCTACAGAAAGCAACTGTTCAAGAAGTTATCCCAGAAATGACTCTGTTGAGTTTCTATATGTGGTTGGCCAATGCCCTAGCCCAAATTGAATTAGTGCCCTTCTAAAATGGGGAATCCATTTAAATATATGTAAGAAAGAAAACACAGAAAGATAATGAAAACCGGCTCTCTAGCACATCAGCTTTACTTACCCTCTTGTTATGTGGCTTTACTTTGAAACAGATCGCTCTCATCGCAACACATAGCTCCTGCCAGCCACCACATGGCTACTTGGCAGCTATTTAAAGCACAGATCATATTACTGCACTGCAGTGTTCGCCATCCATGTTCCAACTGGTACACACTGAGCTAAACAGAAAGCAGCTCCGGGTCTTCTTCTCTGAAATTGAATGTGAAGGCCTGATCTCTATGATCCTCTTTTTCCTTTTTAGTAATACTATTTTTTCCCTTATGTCTTTTTTGGACTAGTATTTTGTTCTACCACAAGAGAAATTCAGTTGAATTGTCAGTCTGTGAGACTGTATTACAAGAAATGCTAGTTTTTCTTTCTTTCTCTATTTAAGAGTTTCTAAGCTCTAAAAGTAAAAAGGGTCTAAATGGACTGAAATGACATGTGAAAGGTAGATACAATATTTGTGAATGATTTAAAAAAATCCCCCAGCTTCAAGAACCTCCAGTCTGAGATTCTCCACTATCTTGAAGCTAAGCTTTTCCTTTTGATTGTCTCTCTTATATTTTCCATGAGAAATACTTGGCATGTCATTGATCTTGAAAGATTGTTTCTTAAAAAGAAACCATTTGCCATTGCCTAAGCCTAAGAATGTCTCAAATAATATTTGGAAGCATGGTGGTGTCTTGAGTATTAGAAAAACAGATTTAAGCCTCACCTTTTTGCCATCAATATTTATATTTCACAGGAAATTAAAAAACAGGCAAACAAACAACATTCAAAAAAACTTTGGCTAGTATATACACAGATAACAGAGATTTGTGGTTTTAGGATTAGAGAAATCAAAATGCTTTGGAATGTGACTTGGTTAGGATATGTGACACTAGGCAACTATTAGACCAGAGAAAAGGAATTAAATCTCTAAACTATGGATGATCAAAAAGTGTTAAATGCAGCTCAGTATACATGTTATAAAGTTATTACTGTTGAAACAAACTAGTAGAAATTCTAGTTTTCATGGGAAAATAGGGATGAAGATACTGATTCTATATGCTATTATTATTTACTTATTATTTCATCTTATTATACGTCTTTTAGGAAATACATTACTTTTTTTTCTATCTGTGAAGTTGAGTTATTGAGAAAGCTTAGACAACAAGATGACCAGTTAATTTAGGAGTTTATCACAGTTATCTTTGTAAAACAGTTATCAGAAAACTTAGTCATGATATTGACCTTCCCCCTGCTTCTGATCCATAATGGCCTATTGTTCATGGTCTTTAAGTCTTCCAAGTAATAGTCAAGGTAAGGGGAATGTTGCTGATAGCCCCTATCTCCAAGTCTCCATGGCGAGCACTCAATTAATTGTGGCTAAATTAATGACTGAATGAAGTAAATGGATCACTTTGCTGTGGAGCTATGGCTCAGACCAAGGTCATTTTTGTCAGTGACTTAGCAGGAACTGGAGTCCATGAAAATATTTATGTTAAATATTCCTTCAGTGACCTATTTATGGTCATTTAGCAAAAGAAGTCATTCTTTTAAAGAGTTGGAAGAGAGAAGTTAGCAAATACACTAGGTTTCATCATTTTAGTATTACTGTTGTTGATTATCATTATTTTATTTTTATTATTATAAAATACTAATGGGCAAGTTGTTTTTTTAGTTCCCAGAAGAAATAGAATTTATGAGGTAGCAAATATTTCTTAGCAGTCAATACTAGTTTCTTCATCTGCATAGAAGACTTGGTTACAGATTTATTTAGCTAGAGCCATTTTCAAAGACTTTACATAAGATAAGGTGCTAACAATATCACGAAGCTGGCTCTTGGTACACTTTTGAGGGAGCAAGTACCTTGTATATGTTCTAGGACTGGTAGAGCTAATTGTATATGGTAGGACACCTGGTACAACCATGATTAGTGAACAATCCAATTGCCCTTAACTCAGGGCAAGAGTTGGATAGTCAGCTTTTTCCTTTATATTCTGTCTTCCCGAGCTACTACCCTTCCCAATAATTTATTCTGGTATGTACCAGAGAGTGTTAGGAAAAATTAGAGGCAGAATCCTGAAAGAACCATCAACAGTCATCAGGGGAACAGGAGAGATGCAGGAATGAGCCTTATGCCGTCAGAAGGAAAGGGGATGGAGACCATTAGAAGCACATGGAAATCGTTGCCAGTCCGTCAGAAAGCCACCCACATGGACAGAACAGAGTCATCCTATGAATGCCAGATGGTTGTCATTGATCCCGAGGCCGTTGTTGCTGTGACTGAAAACAAATTCTGGCCTTCAGTTCCAGAATCCAGGAGCCATCGGTCTTTAAGAGGACCCTTCTTGGCTTTTGCGGAGACTTTCTCTTTTGGCACAAACACATACTTTGCTTGAACACATCCTCCCCCATTTAAACTGCACAGACTGTGTATCAATTTAGGCAACCAAAAGTATTCAACAAAAATACAAAAGGAAACTCTATGGGCAGTCCATCTGACCAAGTATAAGTTATTTACGTCATATAAATACATCCATGCTACTTGCAAGAATGGTAGTTGACAAGTAATGGGAAATATGTTAATATGTTCATGATGCTTGTATATATTGATAGAATCAGGAAAGCAGCACCAGTTGATAATTTACTATATGATTCACTCAGCTGTGCTCATCCTGTCTCTTAGAGACATCTAATTTGTCTTCCGTTTGTTGTAGTCATGTAGATGCCTTGTTAACTGCAGCTAATTTCATGAGTCTAAACCCCTATTATTTTCAATACCATAATCCTCAGACTTAATGAACAATCAACTTTTGACATCCATTTCATACAAGTGACCTTTCTTACTCTATGGATTCGGAATTTAGTTCACAATTGCTGGCAATATGTTCTAATGGTGTGTGAATTAATGGCGATTTCGGCACTTTAGGTTGTAAGAATACTGTAGATAGAGCTGATCAAGGCCATGAAACCAGCTCTAATTATGATTTCAAAGGCTTTTGTAAGCTGCCCTGGGAAATAAGCTATTGTTCACAGGAGTGGGTCTCTCTGCAAAACATATTGTATATTTTAACCAACTGACAAATAAAGTTTTGGAACACAAACCATTTGTAAACAGGGTCCTGCCTCTGTATATTTTCCATGCAGTCATGTTAAAAGAAGAGTGATGAAGGCTTTCAAATGAAGAACTTCTGGTTGTTGGGATATGCTTCTTAATGTATTTTTACCATGACCAATTGCAGACATGATGTATGCAAACATGGTTACTTGGAAATAAATATTAAGCATAGTTTTTGCTACAATGCTCCTTTTCCCCTTACATAGAACACAGATATGTTTTGCTGTTTAATACAGGGGTGAGATTTATAGTAGAAAAGACTTAAGAGAAAATAAAGTAGCAGAAATCCAAGACAAAATATAAAGTATTGCCTCAATCTTATTTGTTTTGCTTCTTTGTGCCCAGTACAGAAGATTAGCAGACAAACATCTGTGAATATGCTCTTGGTGGATGAGTTGGTCATATATTTCACTGGATTTTATCTGTCAATCTTATTTTTGCTGAATTTCCACAGTCAAAACATATTCTAAGGATGTATTCCCTGGCTCATTATAAACCTTTCCATTTCAGTCTTGCCTCAACTCACTTCAAGTTCTACCCACTGAATAGAGCTCCTGCTTCTGTTATTGTAGTTGTGATAAAAATTTTCTGCCAGGTTTCTATAACATTATGCAATTTATAAGAATTTTAGATTCTGGTTGAGAAGAAGTCCTTACTCAACTTGAAAAGGAACAGCGGTTTGAGTATCTATATTTGAGGTCCTTTCTGGGTTTCTTTTTTGCACTCGGAAATCTGAAGCAAAGGCAGAATTGTATACCATTGTGTTCCAGTCCAGAACTTATATAACACACAATGGTATACAATGGTATATATATATATATATATGTATATATATACATATATATATGCCAGAATAAGTTGGAACTATTGCAATCCACATTTTCTAAACTGTGTGAGGGACAGCTGGGGTCAACGCTAAATTTTAGATGATCAGATTCAGAGAGGCCCCTCTTGCATAACAATAAGCCCAGGCTGTCATGGGGAATGGAAAATAACCACATTTTAACCTTGTAAAATATATTCTAAGTAGAACAGTAATTGTTTTTAGAAATCTATTCAGTGATTTACTTCCCCCGCTTCTTCAAGAATTAACCAGGAATAGAGTAAACTTTTTTATCATAATTTATACAATGTGGTAATTTTTGGGAATTATTTAGAATTTTTATAGCCTGATAGCAGAACTGCCAAGTTGCACAGTGTCATCCTGCTCTGGCAAGGAGATGGCTTTGGATGACCTGCTGGGTCTTTCTCATCTCGAATGTCTGAGAGTCTTTGAAATACATCCCGGAGCTTAATTATGACAGCAGTCTTTATTATTCTGAGTCTTTAATGGCATACTTCAGGAGAACAGTGTAAAAATAAAGAGCCATTGCCTTTGCAGTGGCTGACACAAAAATTGGAACCGGTTATGATTTCATGGAGGAGTTCCTTTTTTCAGGCAGGTGGAGGTCAAAAGAGGAGTGGTGGGTTACAGATAAAAGATTGCTGGTGGGAACTCACAAACGAACTCCCAGTTATTTGTTCACAGACTAGAATAAATCTATTACAGATATACCTTCTTATTCAAATAACCTATTAATTTTGTTGCTTTGCATAGATTTCAACAGTGCAATAACTTTCTCCTGAACCACAACCACTTCTAGTTTTATCCTCTCTAGAATATCTAGGGCCACGACCTGGAGAAGAAAGAACTGTAATTTTTTTCCCCATTTTCCTTTTTATTTTGAAATTACTTTAAGCTTACAGAGATGAATGAAGATAAAGCAGAGAACTCCCACGCACTCCTTCACCTCTGTCCTCCAGTGTTAGCCTGTTATGAGACTGCAATACCACTTCCAAGAAATGAACCTCAGTACACTGCCCCGAACTTGAATGTCACACTTTTTTGAATCTAACCAGTCTTTTCTCCAGTGCCTTTCTCTGTTCCTGGATTGGATGCAGGATTTCACATTAAGTTTAATTGCAGTGACTCCAATCTGCAACCTTTCCTCAGTCTTCCATTGTCTTTTATGACCTTGACACTTGGGATGCTCTTGTCAAGGACCTTGTCAAGGTTCTCTCATTTTAGTTTTGTTTGATATTTTGACAGATGGCAGTCATAAGCTTCAGGTAAGAATTCTGCCTAGAGATGATGTTCTGTTTTCAGTGTCTCCTATAATGTGATACAAACATTATAGGTACAGGTATTGATATCTACCATTACTGGCTATGGTATCTTTAATTAAGGTGGGTCAATGCTAATGTATAACTTAATCCACACAATGGATAAGGTCTGACCAGAGGAAGCTTGCTAAGGAGTAAGTTAGCTATTTCTTTTAACTAATACTTACAATGTACAGTTTAAATAGGATGTATGTACTTTGAAAAAGTATTCAATGCTTGGAACCATAATTACACTTATATTTTTTAATTGTTTTCTATCATTTCTGACCAAACAATGTATACAGCTCTCAATATACCTTTAATAATACTATGGCTGTTTAAACCATTAGTGAGTCAATCCAATTCTAGTTTGGTTTGAGCTTAATTATACTTAGCCATAGTTTTTAATTACCGGTATTTAATTAATCTATTAATGGGAGCATAACTGACAGTGCTCAGGGCTTACTCCTGACTTTGTGCTTAAGGATCAGTCTTGGAAGTTCTTGGAAGGACTATCAGATATCATGGATTGAGCCTGCATTGACTATGTGCAAGGCAAGTACCCCACCCCTATACTGTCACTTTGGCCCTCTAGATGAATTTTTGTGCAGTTATTCACCTGAAGAAAGAAGCACCAATTCGGTTAAAATCTAGGACTTATCTCATTTTATCTAAATATTTCATATTTATCTTTTGTGTTAAAGTCCTTGGGAGGCAAACAAATCAGAACAAGTATTTCCACAGACTGGAAAACATTTGATGAAATGTTGCTGAGAAGGGTTCAAGAAGTTGTCAAGATGGTGCGACTATGATGATGCTGAGTCACTTATAGGATTCAGATACTCTGACCTGCCTCAACACTCAATTCACTCCAGCAGAAGGGACTTAGGACCCCTGGGGTTCAGTGCTGTCCAGTCTCTGTGCAGATGATTCTAACTCAGAATTTATTACCAAGTGATTATGAAAGCCAAGGAACGTTAGTTAATCATTCTGGTTTTTCCAGTTGCTGGCTGTTATTTCAGGAATACAATATTCCTGGGGTCTTTCTAATTTAATGCCAAGATGCAAATGATGCCTCACCTGTTTCACCTGAGGTGTTATTTATGCCTAAATAACACCTCCTAGATGAGGTCCCATTGTGCCTGTTTCCTCCTTTGAAAATTAAGTGTAATAATAGTAATCAGTTGCGCACAAAGTCATAGTGGGGGACTGAGGGTTAGAAAAGGCTCAACACTTAACAGCATAGGGAAAGCCAAAATCAAGAAAACGTGCTGTGGAAATGTTCAATGCAGTGCTTGGAATGAGGAGAGCTCTGCAAATTTGTCTCAGAAACTCAGTCAACTTCATTTTCTGTCAAGAAAGAGTCATTCTATACGGTATCAAATGCAAAACTAGGAAGGATTTTAGATTTTAGTTACAGCTAGCTTTTTAAAAAGTGCCGTTTTGGGATGAAAACAATACTAAGCAGGGGTCCAAAGTTTGTATAACAATTTATATTCCCTGTTTTCCTAATTTTCCTCCCATAGGCCCCCTCATTACCAAAAACTGTGCCCTGCCAGAGCAGTACATTTACTATATGATGAACCTAATTGACCAAACCAGCATCACCCAAAGTCGGTGACCCAGTGAAGTCACTCAGTGTAATGCAGAATGTAATCCAGAATGCAGAATGCAGAATGCACCACAAATATATAATGTATCCACGTGAATCACACAGAATCATTTCATTTCCCCAAATATCCTCTGTGATCCACTGAGTTATCTCTCCTCTGCTTGCAATCTCATTATTATTTCCATAGTTTGGTTCTTCCAGACTGTCAATAGGGAGATTATGTTGTAACCTTTACATACTGACTCCTTTCATTTATGTATCTACCATGTTTTTCTGGAAAGCATATTTATTTTTAGTAGTACTTAATATTACATTTCCTGGAATATCAGAGTTGTTTTAATATATTTACCTATTTGGGGCCATCTTGGTTGCTTCTAAATTTTGGTATTTCTGAATGAAACTGCAATAAACATCTGTGTTTAGGTTTGGGTGTATACAAGTTTTCAGCTCTTTTAGGTAAATAGTAAGGAGCACAGTTTCTGGATTATATGATAAGTGAGTTTGGTTTTATAGAAACTGGAAAACCCTCGTCTGCAGTGGCTGTATCATCTTGCATTCTCACCAACAGTGAAGCTCACTGCTCAGCATTTTGAGGTGTCAGTGATATGGATTTAGGTCATTTTGAAACCTGTCTAGGATTAGGGTAATAGTGCAAAGATCTTGAGCACATGAATTGTATGTGGGAACTCTGCTTTCAATCTCCAGCCATGCATAGCCCCCAAGTTCCACAAGGAAAAATTCATGACCCTAAATTGGTGTGGCTTTAGCCACAAAATACTTAGATGTGTTCAACAGTTTTACTTATACTCAATGTTTTTAGTGCATAGTATGTGCCAGATATTAGACTAAGTACTTAAAATATGATCTCTGTTAACACATAGAGCAATTTTATGAAAAAAGAGTGAATATTAAGTTTTCCATTTCATAGAAAAGTGTAAAGAAGTTTAGAGAGCCTGAGAACAAATGGTATAATTGGTGCAAATTGTCCTATCTAGCAAGGAAAAAGTCAAATAGTCTCTTGGTCAGAGTCTGTGCATTTGTGTACTATTACTTACCCCCTTCAGCTACAGAGGACACTGATTCTAGATACCTCTAAGGACTTATTGGAAATGACATGGTTAAGACAAAAGCATGGAAGCCTGTGTCAGCTTAGGCCTCTCTGTCACATCCATCTCAGCTGTCAATTATGTCAAGATCGACCTCTAATACAAGGTGCACAATCCTTGACTTTACAATGAGGAGTCCAGATGGCCCTGTTTCAAATAACCTTTATAATGGCTATTCTGGGATTCTCAGATCTAGTGTTTATTCTGAATGCATTTTATTTAATGCTCTGATTTAAAGATAGGGGGCTTATCTTGAGTTTAACATGCTTGAGTAAACTTAGTATAAGTCCGTTCTCCAGTGGAACTTTGTTGCTTACCCTGTGCATAAGTCCAGGATACAGATGAGAAATCTGTTATTATGGAACCTCCCTCCAATATCAGAAATTTTTTAGGTAGTTTCTACACTAATTCTAGGATACCCTGTGGTTGTCTCTAACTTTAAAATACTCAATAGAGAATTCTTCGAACATTAGTTTCAACCCAATTCTAATTTAAAAACAAATGCTAAGCACCACCAATTTCAGGGATGGTAATTCACAAAATGTCAAGAATTATAAAGCTACTCATAGAAACAAATAAGATTTTTTGTTTGTTTTTAACTTGAGTCAAAAGATACAAAAGCACCGCAGTACACATTGACTGATGTAGCCTCATTTACTGCTATGAGTAGACTAGTTTCTTTCTGCTCTTGAAAACATTAAGACTCCTGAAATCAATGACAGATTTAGGGTGTCAGAACAGACACACATAAGTTAGACACATAAGTTAGAAAATCTTTTTATGTCGGTGATGCTGTCAGACATCTCAGTTAGACTCGGGGGAAACGAGCTACATCTTGATAGAGCCACCAGATTGACATACTGCTAGTAACGCTGAACCTGGGAGCCAAAGAGGTCTTAGGATCTACAGTTGAGAGCAGGCCAGCAGAACACTTGATTAGATAGCAGAATAGAGGCTGATGGGATGTTAGCGCCTCTAGCACACTTGGTCCTTCTGTGCCTTCCTTTCTCCAAAAGACTCAATGGTAGTCTGGTTGTGATCTTCTTTGTGAAGGGCAGGAAATGTTTTTTCAGCAATGGCCTATTCTTAAAATTTTACATAATATAATACCCAGAAGTTTATCAGTAACACCTCATAAAGCACAGAAAAATTAGCACTAACTGTGCTTTTGTGTTTGTTTCTTTGATGATTTTTGTTTTGTTTTGTTTTGTTTTCTTTTCTTTTTCATTTGACTGTGAGTTCTTCAGTCACTGGAATTTTTCTTTGTGTGTGTTTGACGAGGAGGAGATGAGTCACATTAGGGGCAGTGCTCAGGATTTACTCTAGGTTGTGTGCTCAGGAAGCACAGTTAACTGTGTTCAATGGATTCAATGGATCTAGTCATGGAATAGTCGTGTGCAAATAAGGTGTCTTAACCCCTGTACCACTTTCTCTCTAACCTTTGCACATTTTTGTTTGATTTTTATAATTATGTTATAATTATAAACTTATAAAAGGGGGTACCACGTTTCTTTTTCTACTTCCTAGGATCTTAAAGAGAACAGGAACATTGTTTAAAGGCAACCTGGATTTTTGATCTTGAGGAAAAGTTTTAGAATAGAAGGGGATGACTGATTTACAACTACTGCAAAAACATCTAAGTGAGCATCCAGGGATGAATCTTTGCTTTTACCACTTTGATATCATCCTTATTAAAGTGCAAATGATTACTGTTTCTAGTGCCCTTCCCAGACAGAGTCTTTTCCATTTGTTTGGGGGCACTGTAAGAGCAGAGATGTAGGTATCTCATATGACTGAGGTATGGGACCAGGTGACCATAGGGTATATACTGAAACATCATTACATGCAAAGGAGTTGGAGCTCTGATTAGAAGGCAAATTGGGAAATGAGATTTTTATGAAGAGGCCCATTTCTGTGTATATTTCTGTTCAGAGAGAAGTGTTTGTTAGTCCACCTAACCTACTGAAAGTGTGCATTACCATTCTTAGCATGCACGTGATGATGTCAGAAAGTCAAGCTTCTCCAACAGAGAAGAAGACAAACTAGGTCAGAGCATCCAGACTGAGCCTCTGGTATCCACGTGATAAGAATGAAGTGAAGAGGTTGCAATAGAGAAATATTACCAAGGGTGATACAAACTAGGAAAAGACATTTAACAAAATTTGTGGAGAAGAAAATGCAGTAAACAATGGGATTTACATGGGTATTAGCAAGCAGTAACTTCCGGTCGCTAGAAGAAACCCTATCAGCTTTTTCCAAAATTGGAAAAACAAGAGCTGTAACTTACAAAATTTCCACTAGAGGGCTCATGTCATCTATAAAGAAATGTTTCCACTGGCCACTCAGGAACTTTTCAAATGGCATTTGAGCACACCTCAAAACTGGGGCAGGACACCTCTAGACAAAGTCATATCCTGGTCCGTGATGAGTGCAGGAGAGAGTGTGACCGATGTGTGAAGTTGATGCAGGATCGGAGTGGGCGGGTCTCTGTGGTGGTCCGTGGTACCCAGGTACTCCAGCATTTTTTTTTGTTTTTTGTTTTTTTGGTGACGCTCAGGGGTTACTCCTGGCTATTCGCTCAGAAGTCGCTCCTGGTAGGCACGGGGGACCATATGGGGAACCGGGGGATCGAACCGCGGTCCGTCCTAGGTTAGCGCAGACAAGGCAGGCACCTTATCTCCAGCGCCACCGCCCTGCCCCATACTCCAGCATTTTTAAGAATGCAAATACTGAGCAGTAACGATGCTCAGCCTCAGAGTTAGAATATAGAAAAGTTTATTGGAAAATAAAGGAGTTAAAAATAAAACTCACCATATGGGGGAGGAACTTAGTAAAGGACTAAGCTAATATGGTTTGTTTGTATAGGAAAACAGAGTTTTTGAAGAGGTTTTAGAAGGCTCTTAGAATTCCTCTTTGGTAGAACGCTAGGACCCTACAGAGTGCTCTAGCTGGCCTGAGTCCTTTGGATTTGTCTATTTGCCGGAGGCATTGACCATTATTTTTCCTTCTTAGTGGGGCAGAATTCTAGGGTTTAGTTAGAATGTTTAAGGTTTTAGCCAGGTCCTTGGGAATGATGTGTATTAGGTCAATGGGGACAGTTGGCATAGCTGACAAGGGGAGACTCTTTCAAAGTTATTGCTCCTTATGACACTGAATTTTCTTGATTACTTAGAAATCTAGAAAGGTCTATATGCATCCTATACCCACTCCAGAGAGAATCTAAGATGGTTGATTCCAATCTAACTCTTCTGAGGAAGGGATTCAAATTTGATAAATATGACATTATAATCTGAAGGGACTGTCTACCTCCTATGGATCAGATGCTAAAGTAAATATTAAAGTATATCTGGATTTGAAAAATGATACTGGGAAGAAATTGCACAACTGTGGGTTTATGTCAGGTCATCTCCACATTATAGAGAGCTGAGAGAGAAAAAAGAGCTGAAGAAAGGTGATTGTAATAAAGAATATTCATTTGACAAGATATACCTTCACTTCCTTTCAGGAAAAAAAAATGCAGATTATTTTCCAGAAAGCACCAATCTTCTAGTCAATTGATGTTCAGGTGTGGTGAGCACAGGTACAGGAGCTCCAATTTTAGGGTTTCTCTGTTGGTAATCCCACAATTTTTGTAATATTTTCCAGACTCACCACTCTATGAACTACATAACTGAAAAATCTTCAATTTGCATTATATGTAAGTGGTTTTCCCTATCACTTCTCACGGTTAAAAATACTTCACATAAATTACTCTCCTGTCTGGTGAAATATGCAAGCACTCTGTTGTCTGTGTTGCTTTTGCAAACATTTTGGCACTTTCCATGGAATTCGTCTTCTCAGTTATGGCAGGGAATGCTATTTTTATTTTTCTTTGCTATTAAGTGCCATGCTGCAGAGATCTGCGGAGAAGATGCAGTGGGTCAAGGTGGGTGGGTGGCAGAGGGCAGAGCTGCTAGAATAGATTCAGTGACAAGACAGTGCCCGCTGTCTCATCTCTGCCCTTTCTGGTCCTTAAAGGTCTGCTAAAACCCATCCCCTATCTGACAGGGACCAGAACCAGGTTATTAACCATCCAGGTAGAACTTCACAGGCCCATTGCCCTGTCCCCTAAGGATGCCCCATAGAAAGGAAGCAGTGGCAGGTCCTTTGCCTCCCCCTTGCTGGAAGCCCTCCACACACAGCCTTGGAGCTCTCCTGCAGGGAACCAAAAGCTGAGCAATTGTTCCTTCCCTCCCAGCAGGGGTCACTGTGGAATTGCGAAAATAGAGAGTCGCTGTGCTTTAGCGAGCTGAGTCCAAAGTAAGAAGAGGCCTTGAACCGAATCGCAGGAGGCAAACAAAAAGCTTTACCTCTTCACTTATTCCCAGATGTTTCGGACATGTCAGCGCTGCTGTTTGAATTCATTGGTGCTCTTTTTGCTCAGTGTCTGCATAGGTATTTTCTTTGTACTTTCTTAAGTAAGGGATGTAACTTGATGCTATGAAAAGAATTCAGAAGTCAAAAATCTGTGTTTAGGATCTAGCTCACTCTTCTTTCTCTCCATGACTTTGATTAAGTCACATAATTTAAAACTTTGAGGCTCAATTTCAAGATAGGGTAATTGTTAAGGTCAAATAAAAGGATATTAATGAAAGTACTTGGTAAGTACAGCGAGTTAAATCTGAATCCAGAGGCTCCGTGGGAATCCTGATAAGAGTTTATTAAAATCTAAATATTTAATTTTATTTGGAATTGATGTAGTTCATACATGTCTAAGTGATCAATTCTAAAAAGAGAACCAGCTTTTAGAGAACCAACTCACCACTGTCTTTGGTCAGACAACTTCTAGGATGCAAAAATAAAAGAAATATTCTGTTCTGGGTTTTTTTTTTTCTGTATTTTTTTTCTCTCACTGATTCTGTCCTTAAGCCTTATATTTTGAGCTTCCCCCTACCTCGCTCTTATCATAATTTTCTCTATCCAAAAAAGATGCATAGGGGCACCATAATTTATCAAACATTACACTACTCCCTTTGAGTGCAGACTTCTTTCACTAATCTTATTTTTGCCTTTGTGGTTCTCGAATATGGTGGGTGGGGTGGGGTACCAGATATCAAATCCAGGCTATCTTTCCTCATTTCCTAATCCATGATTTCAGCATTGTGTGCAACAAATCAATACAGCACCAGCAGACACACATCTTTTTGTCAGTGCTAGCTGGAAATCCAAACTACACTTCATGGATAGAACACTCTTCATAAAACCACATTTTATATTATTTTATTTTTTTTCCTGCTGCAAATCTTTGGGAGCCACTCTTCGTAGTGAAGTGATCTCATCACTTTGCAAAATGTCTGGGAACTAGCCAGTGTCTACTTAGAATAGAACTTTCTTCTTTCTTGGTGGTTGCCTGGATGACAGTTAATGCCCCTTCATGAATTATCTTGATAAATACATAGATGATAATAATTGCCATGCTCCTGGCCATGACTTTTGAATCAGGCTACAGGTTTCCAACCCAAGGCAGACACACAGATGTGGTACCTACAGATTATGAGATCTAAGAAGAGACAGAGACTAACATCATGAAAACTTGCTTCTGTCAATGATGGCTGTACTTAAAACATTCGAGAGCCTAGATCTGCCCATCTCCCATAAACACTTCATTTTATTCAAGCCATGAAAGTGAATCTGTCTGTTAGTGCACACAGAGCATCCTCTGATACATTATTGTAATTGAATCTGTTGATGATGTCATTTTATTAGCTCCAAAAATGAGGAGACAGAGACTCCTAGTAAATTCCATCCTTTCATATATGGAATTCCTTCTTTCTGTTACTAAAGTCTCTCAAAATCCTGAACCCTTCTGGAAACTTCATCAAGCATCAACAATACTTCCTTCCTCCAAATTCGTAGACCACTTACTGGCATAAACCATTCCTGAATATGGATCACGTGTGCTTTATAGATCTCACCATGTACCTGTCTGCTTGGATAAGGTGCCTCTTCCCAATGAAAACCACTTGTAAGTTTTGAACAAGTCTTAAATTTTGTATTTTTGTTTTTGAACATGTTTCTCTTTATGCTTAATGCTTAAATTATTCTCACTGATTCTTATTAATGCTTATTGTTGAAATTTTTCCTCTACTATAACCATGGCTTATAAATATTTATTAGATGAATGAAGGAAATGCATATCTGCTTATATTTATAATTAAAGGAAACTGGGAGTATAGTATTTGTTTTTCCAAAAATGCTTCCAATTATCCATTCCTTCATCCATTCACATGTAGCAGGGAAAAGCAATGCTCCCTTTGTAGAATGTCTGCTTTGTAATTGCTCCTGTCAGTGTGATTAATGGGTCGTGGTTTGTGACCAGGAACCAAGAGGGTGACCTAGTGGTCAGCAGAGGCCACCTTGTCTCAGATATTTCTACTCCTGCATGAGTATTTTTTTTAATTATCCTTTGGAAGTAACTAAAGTTGCATTATGGGTACATTTGCATACAAATTCCCAGAGTCTGTTGTTTGTTAATTGTATCCAGGCGGTAGGCCTGATTTGCTTACCAGATCCTCTGGCTTGGAGAAAGAGCTGTCATTTCAGGCTGGAGCCAGGTCAAAGCCTTAGGCCAAAGATGTTTTCTTCCTTCTGTCTGACTTTTGCTTTGGCCAGCCTTGCTTCTGTTTTCATCCCAGGCAAGAGGTCTGTGCCTTGGGTTTGTAGGACAAAGGAAGACAAGGGAAGCACCAGGAAGGGAGGGACTCAGTGTTCACACCCCTTCAACATTGCCTTAAGGCCTTAAGGCCAGCGTCTGAGACCTAAGTGCTCTTTGCTTTACCAGTTCCTTTCTTCCTGCTGCCATGAATGTCCTTGTTTCCTCTACTTATGCTACCGAAGAGTTAACTGTGCTCATTATTCTCTCTGACCACTCAGGGGACAGTACTGTCTCTTCTCCTAGAAGGAAGATAATAATGGCTGAGGTCAAGCGTGGAGATTTAGTCAGGTTCAGGAGCAGAGCAAATGTGACTTTCAAAGGTGACTTTCCAGGTCTTTGCTTCCTAGGAAATGAGAAAGCAATGCCTGAGAAGCAATGCCTGCAGCTGCTCCTGCTCACCCCTTCCAGGCAGTGGCCCAGTCTTAGAGCATTTGAATTTGCACCAGGACTTGGACTAGGACCAGTGATTGAAACAAAACTAAGCACAGGGAGTGCATGGGTGTTGGTGTCCTAGTGGCAGGAACTAATTGATAGGTGCCTGTACAATGTTACTTCCAGTGGATTTTCTTATTTAGTCCTCATAGTAACAGCCTCATTATTGATAACACAGAGAGGTTAAGTCACTTGTTCAAATTTGCAGAGGTCTTGTTTAATAACAAGTATTCTTATAAGAGCAATGAAACTTCTTCAAAGAATAATTAAAGTTCTTCCATGAGACCTCTTGCAAATGCACAGAAATCTTGTCATTAGATTTCAGGCCTCACTTGGCAGTAGGTTAGATTGGATTTCCTCATGCTCATTTAGCAGTTATTTATTGAACACCTATTAACCTGTTGTACTATTTTATAAGCATAAAATATACTCCCCCTTGCTATGTTTAGGAGAACAGAACTTCTTTTTCATTTGGGTCTCTAGCCTTGGATATTTACCTGCAGTCATTGGTAACCATGGGGATGAAGGCACAGATGAGATCCAGGGTCTCATTGCAGCAGGGAACTGTGGTAGAGAGAGAAGTCCCCAGCTCACCCTAGTCTATCCATGAATGCTCCGTTTTTTACTAGCCTTATAATCTTCGATGCTCTCTACAATTCCCTCTGGCTCAAGCATCCCATTTATCAACCTCCCTGGTGGTCTAGTGGTTAGGATTCGGCGCTCTCAATCATCCCATTTATAAAGCAGCAATCATCACAATTCTAGCTTTTTGACAGAGCTGTAGGGATGAGAAGATTTGACACTTAAAGCTTGCTTAGAGAAGGGTTGAGGAACTGCATAAGCTGCAGATACTGTTGCCTCTTTGCTTCTTTTTGTGTCCCTACAGCTGCCAAGAACCAGCACTTTGTCCTGTAAACTCCTTCCCAGGTCTGCTCTGCAGGATACTCATCATTCCTTCCTATTAAGGACTTGCTATACCTAACCATGTGAGTATAGCCTTGGAGAGCACAGACAGTTTTATTCTGTGTTAGAACTCAGTCTAGTGAGAGAGAAGTTTAATTAACAAACTCATCTTTCCTACCAATAGATATTGAAAACCCAGGAATTGTTAAAGAGAATTTTATCTCTTCCAGAGAAGGGACATTGGGGCTTTAAAATAAGGCTTACAGAAGCTTTGGCTGACAGTCTGATACCAAGAACTAGTTGGCACATGAAGCAAGATGGGTCTGTTTCAAGCAAAGAGACTAAAATGTATGAATCCCATCAATTAGGAAAAATGGGACAGGTAAGAGATGACACATAATCATCAACAGACAGAAGCCTTCATTCACTCTGCTTGTGTGTGTATGTGTGTGTGTGTGCGCGCGCGTGCACACGCATGCATGCATGCACATGAAAGAGGGCAGTTATGAGTGTCAAGTGAGTATACCCTGATTTGTAATTTTACCTCATGTTGTAGTGTTTAGACTGCCCCCAATTTGTATATTGTTATGCTATTATTGGATAAAGGTGTACATGCTTAAAACTGCGATAAATTTTACAAGACTGACAAAGTGTTAATCCCCAAGATCTATGAAGCACTTGTTAAAGTTAACAATTAAAAAACTATCAACTGCAACAAGAAAAAATGAGGAGATAAGAGGAACTGAAATATCCTCAGAGAAGACATACAGATGGTCAAAAGATATATTAAAAATAATCTGCATCACTCATCATCAGGGAAATGCAAATTGAACAGTAATGAGATGTACCACCTCATACCAATAAGCCTGTTTCACATGACACAGAATGAAAATAAACAATATTGTCTTGGATGGAGTAAAAAGCCCTCATTTTTCACACGAGTAATGGGAATATTGACTGGTTCAGCCCTTTTGGAAACACTGTGGACAGTTCTCAGAAAATAAATAATTGAAGATCTATATGACCCAGCAATTCCTATTTAACATCTACCCCAAGACCCAAAAATTCTATTCAGAAATGATATCGTTCACCTGGAAGATTAATAATGCTCTGATCATACTTGGTACCTTCACTAAAGACTCACTTTTACTGGTCCTAAGGAAATACAGAGCACAAAAGCAAAAAATAGTTTTGGAAAGAAATGTTTATATAGTTACTGCTTTAGAGACATTTTTTACTTAACAACAACAAACAACACTGTAAATATATCTTTGCTACTTTTTCCTGTTTGACAAGTATCTTATCTTCCAGAGCGCTAACCTTTAATAAGCAAATAGTGCTATACTTGCATTCTTGCTCTTAGGGAATTGAAACCAGAAAGTCCATGCTAACTGCCACCCAATTTTAAGAGAATACGCAGGCAGATTTTTTTTTCTTTTCCTGCAAATATAAAGACAGTGCTATTGTGAAGATATTACTTTTCTGGAATTTGAATACAAAATGTTAATTTGACTTTTAGAGTTCAACTATTGTTATTTCATTGACAATGATGATTGCTTCCCTCCATGTGAGGAAAAAATATGTTGAAATAAGTTTAAGCAACTACAAATTTTGTGTTTGCTTGTTTATTTTGGGCCACATTTAGTGGGTCTCTCAGCTTATTCCTATCTCTGTGCTCAGGATCATTCCTTTAAGGATTGCAGTTGGTGCTGGGGTTTGTTTCGACCTGGCTAGGCCTTGTGCAATGCAAGTGTCCTATCTGCTGCATTATCTCTCAGGCAGGCCCTAAGCAATAACAGTTTACAAAAGAGGAAAAATACCTTGGAAATTAGTGTGCATAGTTTTTGTCAAAGAACTCAACAGTGGAGGGACCAGAGCGGTAACATAAGGCATCTGCCTTGTAAGGCACCTGCCTTGCCTGCACTAGCCTAGGAAAGGCCATGGTTTGATCCCCTGGTATCCCATATGGTCCCCCAAGTCAGGAGCGATTTCTGAGTCTCAGCCAGAAGTAACTCCTGAGTGTCACCGGGTGTGGCACCACCCCAAACAAAAGAAATCAACAGGGGAACATATATTTACATTTATATTTACATTTAAATTTAAAGTGTTTAACTAAAGGAAGACTTTAAAAAGAAAAGGCAGAACAACTTGGAAACTCCTTAACTTTTAAAGTGTAATTGTGTAAACAGTCACAATGTTTTTGCTTCATAAGTCAGCTTTCTTTTATAGGATTTGAGAAGAATTTTTGCTGTAACACATGTGGGCATGGGATACCAATTGCTACAGTGAATATATATGTCTATGTATGAAGAGAAAAATAGTAAGCACGAGAAACTTTTTTGACAAAGTTTGCCACCATACGGATATAATTTGCTGAAGATGAATAAAATACAGCCAGAAAGACAGTACCAAAGTTAAGGTGACTATAACTCTAACAAAGAATTTATGTCCAAATTCTGAAACTGCAGGGTGTGGTCAAAAAACTAAACAGATAAAAATAAAGAACATTACAGGCAGACAACTTGGAACTTAGTTTTTGGTCTGAGAGTCAGTACAGCTGGTATTTGCCTTACATTTGACCAAATGTGGTTCCTGGGACCTGTGGGGAGTGATAAGAGCAGAGCCTGGTTGTGTCCCTGCAAAAAGTAAAAAAATATTATTTTTAACTAAAAATGACAATAATTTTCCCTGTAATTTAGTATGGGCTTAAAGAAACAAAAGTCCCTCTAGGTGTGTTTTTATACATATAAGAAACAGTAAAAGCTTTCTCCATGTCCTCATTTTCTGGATTCCACAAGACAACTGGTATTCTTACAATCTCCAGTTATCTATTTCTAATTCCATTTACCCCTGAACCAATTTTTGCTACCTCATTCAATCATCCATACATATACAGTAGGTGGAGTGCCTCTGGCCTGTTAATTGAAGATGAGATAAAAAATATAATAAACCACCAACCCTCAATAAAAATTAGTAGTCACAATTATAATAGCAATTATTTAATATTATCTAGTGACTAGTCTTATCCATTGTTGCCTCAATAAAAATTAGTAGTCGCAATTAAATAGCAAGTTTTGAATATCTGGTGACTAGTCTCTATCCAATGTTCCTATTGCTTTGGGACATACTTTGCAGTGCTCAGGGTCATTCCTGACTCTATGAGAACCTTTTGGTGTTGGGGATTTAGCTTTCAACCCCTACATGAAAAGCCTAATAAACTATCTCTTTAATATCCTCCTCATATTTTTTAAAACTAATGATTTGTTTAATCATAATCACATAATTACTTGTGTTGCATTTATTTCACAAGTTTCTCTCTCCAATGTCTCTTGCAGACGGTCTTCCCCTTTCCTTACTCTCATTCCTTTTTTTCTTTCCACCAATAATTTGTTGAAGGAAATGGGTAATTTGTCCTGCAGATTCATGCTTTCTAGATTTGGCTGATTGAATCCTCCCATGTCATTTGGCATGTAAACTGATGATAGATCTGAGACTGGATTAGATTCTGATCATTAGCAAGAAAACCTCGGAGGAGGTGTTTGTTTTCATTTTAATAAATCTCTACCAGGAAAGACCACCTGATGGCAGTATCAGGCACAGAATTTCTTAGAGTCTCTACATGATAATTTACCTCATCCCTCAGATAAATCCTTTGCCTGTCCCTGATGCCCTTGAGCCAGAACAAGGGGAGTAGCTAGCTGAGGACTTGGAGTTCATCTTCAGCCCAACCCACCTCCCCAGTCTGTTCAGTGCCTCCAAGAGGATGGGAATAACATTTGAATGGCCTGGTCGACTTGTTTTGTCAAGAAGCAAACAGCTTGCCTCCAGATTAGTTCATTCAAGGGTGTTTGATTGGAGGAGAAATGTTTTCAGTTTGAGTTAAAATAGCATTAAGATATTTAGACTGTTTCAGCTAATTTGATAGAAAATGAGAGCAGCTCAAGAGATTTATTTTGGGTAATACTGATACAGGAGTGGTGATGGCAGATATCTGTGTTGATCCTGATTCTCAGGTTTTTTCAGTGTTTTCCAGAAGGAAAATATTGAGTAATAAAATATTCAGACTCAGAGATGAAAAGAGAAAAGTTTTCTGAAAATAAAAAATAAAAAAACCTCTTCAGCAGGGAAGGAACTTAGTATAGGACTATGGCTTGATTTTTGCCATTTTTATATAGGAAAACACAGTGTTTCTAATCAAAGTATAAAGGATGTCCATTTGTTTCCCAGATAATCTTCATTATTCAGGGTCCATTTGTATTGCTGAAACCATCTCCCCAGTTATTGCCTCTTCTCTTAGTTTCCTGTGAGCCCAAGACCTGAGGCAAAATACATGGCCTCAGAAACTGAACTTCTTCAGTCTCAGTGAGAGCCTAGGAATTTGTGGATACCTTTAAATTTGTAATGCAGACAGCTAAAATAGAAGTCATCACAGCAGGTGGCAAGGGGAAACTAAGGCTTCCTTTTTCAATTCCATCTCTAATACTCTGGTGTTCATGAAAACAGAAAACTTTTGCAATCAAATTTATTAATTTCATCCTTCTACTGCTTAAACAGTTTCAGGTAAATATATGTACTTTTTTTTTTTTAATCCTGGTATCAGAGAATGAAGAAAAGAGCTTTTTAAATTGTATTCATTAGAGACATCGAATAGTGTCTGGTCCAGTAGAGGGAATGGCAAGGTTGATACTGGAACCCATGTAAAGTTTTTCATCAAGCACTGCACAGTAGTACTGATAATACTTAATCTCAGTTTATTCATCTGTGGAATATGAATCCTGAGCCCTAAGTAACATTCCGGGGATTGAATGAGTTAATTGGCATATCTGAAATGTAGTTGCTGTTAATTCAAATTAACATGCAAGCAAGCAAGCTCAACTTAATTACACTGGGTCTTCGGGGTTGAAATTTAGTAAATTTCAGGCTATTTTAAAACTTGAGTGATCCTTTTGAATGAGAGACTGACATTAGACAGATAGTAGAGTGGCTCAATGATTGAAGTATTGTAATAGTAATAAATCAGGGGAACATCATTCCTAATATGTAGCTTGTACAAACGTAGAGATCATTAGTGACAATTGGGTAAGAGCAGTTTTACTTTGAATTTTCCATCCTTTTATTTTAAAATTAAGCCAAAGCAAATAACTATACTTTCAAGGAATTTTTACCTCTACCTCTTCAATTCTAGTGTCCTTCTGCTTCTCTCTGACTATACACTTACTGTGTCAAAGAACATCTTAGATGTTTAGGTCAGCTCCAAAAAAGTGATTGATTTTCTTAACAATTTTGAGTATATTATTTAAAACATTTAAGCAGCTTTTAGGAAAACGCTATAGCACATTTCAACCTGGGCCCAGGTAACTAACTGCAACAAAGACAGAGAAAAAGGGGGAAAAAACACCCTATCTTGTTCGACATCCAAAAAACATTGTAATTATGGTCATAAATAACCATGTGCTCCTCTAACAAATTATTGGATGTTAAGCCAATATAATTTGTAAAAAATCATTGAAAACATTTCCTGCAGTGAAAAAAAATCAATCATATGGCTCTTTCTGTCACATTTTGGGTTTGAACTAATTTATTTGATGATATACCAATGATGAAAAGAAAACAAGAATATTTAAGGAATTAATGATATAGTGCCATGAGAACTCTGCCAACCACTTACAAAAAGGAGCCAAAATATTAACGGTATAAAATATGTTTATATACATTCAGAATTTTAATGAGGCTTCTATGATATGGTATAAGTTAAATGCCAAATTTATCTGTGCTTAAGCAGATAACACAGGTATTAAAAAGAGAGAGTGCCTGATTTGAATGAGGGCAGATTTAAAAGTTCACATTGAAAGCATTGAAGTTAAAGCTCATTGTTCAATTGAACTAAAATCCCCCAAGATCTCTTCAGTTTGTGTCCGGTGGAAAACAAAAGTTATTAACTTTTACGGTTAGCTGAGAAAAGCTGTGTTTTTTTTTTTTTTCCACAGATTCTCCTCATCTTCCCATTTAGACTTGCTGGATGATTCTCATTTCTACACTGTAATTTCCAGCTTATCCTAAATATAGATGCTGGATTTGAGCCATCCTAATTAAACTGTGAAGTTCTTTTGTAGTGAGCGCCGATGCTTCTGAAATCAATTTCAAAGCTTACGCAGTGTATGTCACCTTCCTGGTTTTCTTTCGCTTTATGAATTTATCTAGAAATGATAAATTGCAAGTAATATTTTGGTGACAAATTTCTACCATTGGGTGGGAACCCATGTTTAAAAAAACAAATAGTCTAAGCTTCTTTTCTGTTGATATTTAATTCCTTTCAGAAGTCTCTCTGAAAGAAGTTTAAGTCTTTATATTCTAAATGAAGAAAGTGAGATAAAATGTTTTTGCCTAAGGCTACCTGGAAAAACAAGTATAGTATCCTTTTATTGTTACACAAGATTCATGCCTTTTTCTTGACACACAGCTGTTAGAGATAATGGGATTTTCACTGAGGGAATAGAAGGTGAGAATCAAACACAAAAAAATTTCAGCATAAACCAGCTAACAGGATAAGGCTGAAGGCTGCCTTGCAGAGCTGGGCTGTTGGCTCCAGGCACATGTTCTTTGAAGCCTTCCTGAGAGAGTTGCTAGACCCCTGGAACTCTATCCAAGAGCTCTATGGAGGCAGAGAGACTATGTTCTGGGGTACAAGTGCAGACCCCTTCCAAACTGCTCTCTGCCTTGGAGAGCAAAGAGAATACTCCTATGATTAGAATTAATGGAACTAAATTTGCTGTGACTGTACCCTAAATATAGAACATACACAGTCATCGAAATTCCATAAGAAGCTTGGTAACCATTTGGAAAGAAACCAAAATTCCTAAATCTTATGAAGATGCAGTTGAAGAGCCTTTTTTAAAAAAATTGGTTTGTCCTATACTGTCAACATCCAGACTATATAATCTTATTAGAAATCTTCATGATTCTTGTGATTTGTTGGTGGTAGTAGCTTTTTGAAAACTAGAAACCTATTTAATGATTATATTTTCTCTGATGTTTATGGAATCAAGGATAAAATAGCAAAACTATGAACTAGAACTGTTTTCTAACTTTTTGGTAAAAAGTGATGACACATTAAATTTCTTGCTTGACACTTTTTTGAATAGAAGAATTCCACACCCTAACCAAGATCAATATAAATAAGTGTATGACTTAAGTCAAGTCAATGCAATATATAATTATCATATATGTTTATATTTGTGTGTTTGTATGCATTTTTTTACTTTTTTGTTTGTTTTTGGATGACACCCAGTAGTGCTCATGGGTTCTGTACTCAGAAATTACTCCTGGCACGCTCAGGGGACTAGATGGGATGCCAAGTATTGAACGTTGATGAGAGGCATGCAAAAGTCTTACCTGATATGCTATTGCTACAGTTCCCATAAGTTTATTTTTAAAGTAGTTTAAGTGACTCTTATAGTCAGAGCAGATATTTCAAACTTCGATGTTGTTAACAGTCTAAACACTCAACTTTGTGGCTCTTCAAGAGTGTTGCAAAAGTCTAGAAGTTAATTTAATAAAGTAGTGAGCAATTTACATAGATATCTAAGATGGCAGAGAAAACATGAAGGTTACAAGAGATTTAAAGTCCAGGTAAGTAGAAGACTCAGGAAACACAGAACTTTGTTCTCATTCTAAAAATGAGCATTGCTATGGAGAACTGAGTTTACTCCAACTTTATATATATTACAAAAAGGACAAGAAAAAAATTAATGTTAAAGAATAGAAGTTAGGTTCAGTCCTTTTAGGAAATGATATGAATATTCCTTAAAAATAACTAGAAATTGAGTTTTCATATGATCTAGCAATACCACTCTAGAATCCCAAAAGCACCAAGTAGAAATGACCTCTGCATTCCCGTGTTCATCATCACACTATTCACAATAGCCAGAATCTGGAAACAACCCAAGTATCCAAGAACAGGTGCATGGACAAAGAAACAATGGCATATCTACAGAATGGAATACTATGCTCCTGTTAGGAAAAATAAAGTCATGAGATTTGTTTATACATGGATAGATAGGGAACGTATTATGCTGAGCAAAATGAATTAGAGGGAATAATATCACTCATTTGTGGGATATAAAAGCAAAATAATAATATGGCAATGATATCTAGAGACAATAGAGATTAGGGCCAGGAGGACCACTCATGGTAGGAAGCTCATGATAAATAGTTAGGAACTACAGTTAGGGCAGAGAAGGGACCACTATGACAATGATAGTTGGAAATAATCACATTGGACAAGAACTGGGTGCTCCCAATGGCAGGTGGAGGGAAGGTGGGAGGGAAACTGGAGACTTTGGTGAGGGATAAATAAACTGGTGAAGGGCATGACTGAACCTCAATCCTGAACAACTTTGTAACTGGAAAAAAAAGCTATGAAACGGTCCTTCCTTCAATTTTTTTCTTTCCTTCTCTTTTTCCTTTCTTTCTCTCCTTCCTTCCTCCCCATCCCCCCATATATAAAAGGCAAACGAATTCCTAAGAGTGTGTGCTTGGGCTGTGTGTTAGGTTCTTTAGAACTATAAATGAATTTTTAAGTGGTGAGTTGTGGGTATCCCCTCCCCCAGCTTCTTATTTGTCCCACCTGAAAAAAAAAAGATATGAAACTAGTGCTAAAAAAGTAATTAAAAAAATAAAATTCATGTCAAATCAGACAGGCAGTATTGCTGTTTTCAGTTGATTGAGACTATGACCAAAAAAGTTGAGTCCCTGCTTTTTATACCTTTTTTTTTTTTTGGTTTTTGGGCCACACCCAGTGATGCTCGGGGGTTACTCCTGACTATGCGCTCAGAAGTCGCTCCTGGCTTGGGGGACCATATGGGAAACCGGGGGATCGAACCACTGTCCATCCTAGACTAGCGCAGGCACCATTTTAATTTTGTCTAGTTAAACCAAAGAATACCACCAAGGAATAATCCATTTTCTAGATCACTGAAATGTTGTGATTACACCATTACAAAGAAGTTCTTTCCATTTCTTACTGCCAGTTGAAAGAATGGTTCCCACAAATGCTTGCAAGGAAATTATCTGAGAAGTTTCTAAAATATGTTTATGGGTCCCATTTCCAGATTTCCTAAATTACTGATTGTGAAATAAACCTGAGAATTTTTGTTTGTTTGTTTTTTTGGTTCATAATGGGCAGCTCTCAGGGGTTACTCCTGGCTCTGTGCTCAGAAATCGCTCCTGGCAGGCTCCGGGGACTATACGGGATGCCAGGATTTAAACCACCACCCTTCTGCATGCAAGGCAAATGCCTTACCTCCATGCTATATCTCTGGCCCCAAACCTGAGAATTTTCTTCTTCAACATTTCAAAAAGAAGTTCTGGTTTGAGCCCTACTCTGAACCGCACTTTTGTAAACATGAGCATTCATTTTACATAGCACTACTTTGTGTCCAGGATTTTTAGAAAAAAAGTTTGTGTAGAAATGTTTACATGATATTATTTTTATCTGCAAAGCAGTCCTGGGAAGCCAGTATGAAAAAAAAGATAGAAGCAGGAAGCAGGGAATGACACAGGTATCAGGCTGTGTAGTATTGATCTGTTGCAATTTCCTTTCTTAAATCAGCTATTCCCTGGAATAAATACGGCAAAAGAATTTATCTACCATATATTCAGTCTCTCACATCCTTTTTACTAATGTTGTTCTGTTGTTCTGTGTGTGTGTGTGTGTGTGTGAGTGTGTGTTGCTACTAATGAATCTTGTCTATTTCTTACCCAGGTAATCAGTTGGGAATCTAACCTCCTTAGCTTCTGGAGACCAGATTAGGCTGCTGATATCATTCATAGACTCTGAGGACTAAAAAAACTAAAATACCAGTGACCAGTCTGAGATTTAGTCATAGCTAAATAATTTAGTCACTGATGACTTCACTCATAAAGGAAAACAAAGAGCAGGAACCAGAGCAACACAGACATTGATTTGTAAATGACCAGTATTTTACAAAATTGTTCATTGTGTTGGCATGATTTTATGTTTTCCTGTTTGTAAACTCTTGTTTTATTGTATCTGACTATTCCAGGACAGCTTGTATCAGGCCATATGCAGTTATTGTATGTCCTCAGCATCTCTTAGGTAAATCTAAATTATTTTTAAGTTATAAAAATGATCATACACTCTTGAGTACTGTGGACATGCCATATTGCTCTACAGATTTCTGCATTCTTGTTCTCAATTTTTTTCATCCAATCTTTTATATCTTTATTTAAATACCTTGATTACAAATATGATTGTAGTTGGGTTTCAGTCATGTAAAGAACACTCTCCCCTTCACCAGTGCAACACTCCCACCACCAGTGTTTCAAATTTCCCTCCTCCCGACCCCACCCTCACCTTATAGACAGGCTTTCCTCTTTCCTCATTCATTCACATTGTTATGATAGTTCTCAGTGTAGTTATTTCTCTAACTGCACTCACCACTTTTTGTGGTGAGCTTCATATCACGAGCTAGAGCTTCCAGCCTTCCTCTCTTTGTCTTGAAGATTATTGAAAAAATGTCTTTTATTTTTCTTAAAACCCATAGGTTAGTGAGATTATTCTGTGTCTCTCTCTCCCTCTGACTTATTTCACTTAGCATAATAGATTTCAACTTTTTGTCTCAACTGGTGGTAACAGTTAACAGACCAATTTTTTTGAAAAAGATTTTGCTGGTAAGTCTCAGATCATTCTGAGTTTGAGCCACATAAAGGTTTCTAGCTATTGATGATTGTTTACTGAGCAAGAGGCTGACAGCAGAAGGCATTCGAAAGAGACACCACCATTTCTAAAATAAAACTCCAAAAGTGCTATCTCATCAATTATGTCTGATGCAATAGAAACCAGTAATAAAATATAATCTAGAATCAAGGGGATTAGAAGAAAAGTAAATTGTCTTAATATATTCAACATTTAGTGCGAGGTCACACATAAGATAATTTCAATAGACATCTGTTCATCTATAAAAAAGAAAAGAAGCCAATAAAGTAACTGTTTCATAGCAATTTTGAAATATAGTTTAGAAACTACCATTGCTCTTGATCCAGTTTTCTTCTTTCATAAATGTACTTCTTTGCAACTGAGCAATGTTCTTAGAACTTTTCATGCCAGTAGAATTGGGGATGACTCTTTTCATTTTGTATTGTTTATGGCACTTTCAACCAAAATTAACAGTTCATACTTTATTTTAATGTAATTTCTTCAGAATTTTGGTGGGTTTCTTTAAATCTTCTTTACAACTTATTCCACACAAAACCACACACAGAGTTAAGTTCTTGCAAGTGGCCAGTTGAACTCTGGTTCAATTCCTGATACCACATATGGTTCCCTGAGTGCTATTAGGAATGATTCCTGAGCTCTCAGCCAAGAGTAGGCCCTGAGCATCACTGTGTGTGGCACAAAAACCAATAAAAAGTTTCTGACATATTTTTTCATCCAGTGGAAAGGATCTTTTGATGGGAATTGCCATGTGGTCAAATAGTGCTATGGACAACAACCTTGAACTCCTTACAGTCTTAATGAAAGATTATATGATCTCCACTCATCTAACAATACCCTGTCAAAGCTTTAAATGTATTATTTACATGTAATTTATTTTTGAATTTTTGTCTCAGGGCCACACCAGAAATAATTAGGGACCATTAGCAGTACTGAGGATCTAACCAAAATCTGAAGGTTACAAAAGAAATGCCTTAAAACCTGTACTATCTCTCTGACCCTGAAATTAAATGTGGTGCTTGTGTTTGGGCCACACTAACAGTGTTTAGAGTTTACTCCTTGCTCTGCACTCAGAGATCTAGCTTGTCCTGGATCTCTTGTAATTAATAATCTTACCCATGATTTGTCTCTCTTCTGTTCCATTTTACTTCAAGCATCAAAAGAAACCACATGCTCAGGAATGTCCAGTACATTTGAGTGATGTTCCTCTTCATCATGTGATAATAACAGCTCTTCGTAGCCAAGAACTAGGATAGCTTTTCCTCCACTTTTCAACAAATAATTGTTCTTTACTATGTGGATCTACACATAAGAGGCCAAGTGGGTCATTATGAAACTGCATCTGATGATAATAGAGAGGAACAGAGAAAAATCTTAAAACATAGAAAAGGAAGTCAAGATGTAAGCCACATCTTTTTGTAAACTAATCTCATCAGTGACATCTCAACATGGGCTGTAATGTATTTAGAGGTCTTTAAAATGTCAAGGTCCTGGATCTCAGGAGACAAGGTCATGAAAGATGATCCTAACATCTTTCTTTCAACCTGAATATGTTGTAGTTCCAAATTAACCACACATATTATTGAGAATATAAGTGGCTTTTATCCAAGTCTTAAGCTATTGTTTCTTCCTTGAACATTCATTACTTTTATTGTAGAAAACAAAGGAATTTTTTGAAGCTCTTCTGCTTCACCTTTGGTTGGACAAACTAGATTTGCTGGCTTCAGAAATCTGTCTTTAGTGCAGGGCTCTACGTCTATTACAGACAGAAGCATCAGTGGGTACTCTAAGAATAATTTATCTCCTATAAACCTCAGGGACAAGGAAATGAAATAATAGAAATATATTTGGATTATGATGCAATTAAATTCAAAGCAATTATAGAAGAACAGCAACAGTAACAAAAACTTACCAAATTCTCATTAGTTTGAAAGTTTAAGTATATATTTATATATATACTTTTATGTATATATGGCTTTATATTTATAAGCTCACTTCTCCCCTCTCTCAAATATGTATATATATAATTAATATAGAAGGTTTAAATAATCAATGTTATAAGTCAAATTACTTTAAAATTAAAATTAGAAAATTAACAAGCTTGTAGAATAAAACGAAAACCATACTTAGACATTCATAGTAAGTGCCTGGTAGAAAAGAAAAAAAGCTTTAAAAACAGAGGAATTGGAAAAAAAATATAAACTGAGCATCTAGTTAGACATTTAAAAATGCATTAAAATAATTTAAAATAAAGTAGGAGAATAAAAATAACTCCTATAAAAGAAAAAGAAAACAAAATATTTAATAATTAATTGAAGTGTTGATCTTTAATAATAAATCATTAACTTATAAAATTTTAAGCTTAATAACATCTAGGAAACAAATCTAGTAAGAGAAATACACAACTAAAGAATTGTAATAATGTTAATTAACAATGTCATACAGACATTAAAAACAAAGTATTTCATAAAAAGATATATGAATAAACATGAACATTCTATATAATATTTAAATATGTAGAAAAGTGCAAACTAACAATATTACTAATGAATATGAATATTTTCACTTCTAGAGAACCTAAAGAGTTATTATAATTCTAACCACAAATAAATCTTCAAGTTCAAATGGTTTAAGAATGAGTTTTACTAAGTACTTATAAAATCGATATTAAAAATGTTTTATGCACAAAATAATCCTTTTATCCACATTTATATTTATTGATTGATTTTTTTGACTTCTTTATTTTGGTGTAGATATTGAAGTTGATGTCTCCAATTTTATTTTATTTTATTTTATCTTTTCCTTTTTCTTTTTGCACTCCAACATGGTTTGATTTCAGGACCAAGACTATTGTGTGGTGCTTGTCTTTATCGCTGTAGTGCTCACTAGATATTTTAGTTGATATTTCTTTCTGTATTGTTGTGGCATTTCTGTCCTCTCTCAAACTGAGGTTGAAAGCCTCTAGAAGGACTCCGCCCGTTTTCAGCTTGTTTTTTTTTGTTTGTTTTTTTTTGTTTGTTTGTTTTTTACCCTATTCTACTGCTTTTCCTTCCTTCAAACAAAAACACATAACTCAACTATCTAACTCCGCCTCTCAAATAGAGGGGAAACAAGGGAGGTACCAGGACCAAACAGATATATGATCACTAATAATAAGCTAGATACAGAGGGACCACTCACTCTAGCAGCCCCGGGGGTGGGGGTGGGGTGGGGGATATGGGTTGCAGAAAGGGAACCGGGGTAGGGGATAGGACAAATTTGGTGATAGGTATTCCCCTGACTCAATGTTAATAAGTACCTAAAATACTACTGTGACAGTTATGTAAGCCAATATGGTCAAAATAAAAATAAAAAAAAAATAGGGGGCTGGAAGAATATGACCTTACCTGGCCAGATTTGATTCCCAGCACCACAGGAGTGATTCTTTTTTTTTTTTTTTTGGTTTTTGGGTCACACCCGGCAGTGCTCAGGGGTTACTCCTGGCTCCATGCTCAGAAATTGCTCCTGGCAGGCACGGGGGACCATATGGGGCGCCGGGATTCGAACCGATGACCTTTTGCATGAAAGGCAAACGCCTTACCTCCATGCTATCTCCCGGGCCCCAGGAGTGATTCTTGAACACAAAGTCAGGATAAGCCCTAAGGACTGTTGAATGTGGCCCTCTGAACGGATAAAAAGTAATAATTTAATGAAAAATAAAAAATAGGGCCGGGTGGTGTTGCTGGAGGTAAGGTGCCTGCCTTGCCTGCGCTAACCTAGGACGGACCACAGTTCGATCCCCCGGTTCCCCATATGGTCCCCTGTGCCTGCCAGGAGCGACTTCTGAGTGAATGGCCAGGAGTAACCTCTGAGCGTCACCGGGTGTGGCCCAAAAAAAAAAAAAAAAAAAAAAAAAAGTAAAAAAAAAAAGAAAAAGAAAAAATAAAGTACATCATTTAAAGCATCAGAAAAAGGGAAAATGTATTTTTTCCAAATTCAGATAATCAGTCATGACTTCTACTCATGAATAAAATTTATATATTTGCTGTCATTTTCTAAGGTATGAGAGGATTCATATTGTCATTTGTTTATTCTCAAAATAAGGTATGAGAGGATTCATATTGTCATTTGTTTATTCTCAAAGCTTAACTAAATTGTTTAAAAATAAGTGATAGTTCTGAAAAAAGAAATGGGAAACTCTGTACTTTTATTTTAATTCATGTGGTAGATCATTTGAGTGTGTGGCTAAAGTACCATGAAATCATTTACATATTAGCACATATTTAAATTGTTCTGAAGAATCTGAACTATTCGGGTATTAAAGAAAAATATAGTTCTTTCTCCAGAAATTATGAACGTCATTGTGTAAATTTCAACATTGCTTTTAAAATGATATATACTATTGTGAATATGTCGACTATTAACATCAATTTATTCTATTCAGTTTCTGTTTTATATCTTTGAGTTAGAGTCCTTTTTACCTTTAGACTGCTTTCTGTTTTTGACCTTATAATTGTCAAAATTATACTTTCACTTTTGATTAAAAAATGTTTTGCGAATTATTACAAAAAATAGAGAGAGAAGGAGAGAACTTTCCTGAATA
>PVKC010004149.1:22272-36617 GCA_004027635.1 Crocidura indochinensis | reverse complement strand
AAAGAAAAGAGTAAACATATATCTTTGCATATAAACATTTTCAAAGTGGAAACTTCATAATCCCAGACAGGTGCAAGGGAAAGCTTAAAAATGCATCAATATATTATAATTTAAATCAATATTAAAATAAAATTAAGTAAGATAACTATTATTAAAATCCTGACTGTGAGGAGTCCATTTTGCATTTTGGGCTTTGGGTTGTCAACATTTCCATAGAACTTTTTCACCATCAGTTATAGTTTAATCAAAGCACCTTCCTGTGTACCATATATAAGAAAGTCCCCCCCAAACCAGATGTAGAGGAAAAATGGATAGATTTTACACCACATTAGTAATAACATACTATTGGTTACTGAGTATACACAGAGGCCATTTGCTATGGCCACACTTTTGGCTTGGAGCAGTGCCCTGAATTTCCACAGTTGAAATGAGCCCATGTGGCAAGAGAACCCAAGTGGTAAACCAGTTTCACCAAGACTCTGATGTACTAAAATATTTACCTTGTGTACTGATCTCTTACTCTAATTGGAAGGTTACAATTCTTTTTAGGTTGCTGATGTATTATCTCAATAGCACTTACCTGTTGGTATATGTTCAAATTATATGTTGCATAATAGAATGTGAATTGGGAATTCTGAATTACTTAGCAGAAATAAATCAGCATTTCAACACTTCCCTCCAAAATAATATTTCTAAAATCTATTACATTATCATATGATTTCTGGACTCTCAAATTCATACTGATTTCTTAAGAGGTAGAAAATTTTATACTCCAGTGTCAGCTGGGAGCACTACCTGGTTTATAAACTACAGAAAGATAGCCTATAGCTCAGAATTCTATTTAAATGAAAAGAAATTGAATTCCTAATAATAATAACATGCTAGAATAAAAATTTTGTCTGTTTGCAAGTAGGTAAATCTAGTAAACCTTAAATAAAATGAGAAAAGTCTATGATAATAATTACAAATACTTAAGAATCAAATAATCATTTTTCAATTATGAAAAATTTCTGGCATCACCAGTTTCATCTTACTGATTAGCCGTGTAGGGTGAATCATTTAAACTTTCTCTTGCCTTTTTTAAGAGACTCCACTTAAAAGATGGGTTGGTTGGTCAGTATAAAAAATGGAAAAAGCAACTGTTGAAGAAAGATTTAATCAATATTTATTTGGATCATAAATCCATGTCAAGAATTCCAATTTATTGTACATACCTAGGCTTAAGATACACTTCATTAATCATGCTCTTACTGAGAGAGCCCATTATAACCTGTACAGAGTCACCAATGAAGCAAAATCAAGAGTAAAAAAAAGAGGTTGTGAGATGAAAGTTGTAGATTCTAAACAGAGATGAGTGGCACATATTCGGTAGGATAAATCTACAAATAGCCTGGTTCCTGACATCAGACATTATTTGTAATGACAAACTTCACATTAACTAACAGAGAAGAAAAAAGCTTTCAGTTAGAGACAGATGGTGGTGCTAAAAGTTATACAACTGCATGATTCATTTCTAGAAGAAATCAATGTTGAGATGACTTTTCCTCCTGCAGAACCAATAATGATCTTCCTATAATTAAGTAAACGTTCTCTGTGTGCCATCAAAACAAACTGTCAGAGCCACAGTGAGGCCACTGACACATCCTTCCTTCAACCGTAGCTATAGTATTTTAATCTAAGCACAATGCAAAGATGCATGAGTCAATTTACCGTAAATTTTTAGTAAATAGTATGTGTCATTGGAAATAACTTCTGCTTTTTCAAAGACTGTAGATTTATTTGGTAGGAGTTTTAGAAATATACAACAATAATTTTAGCTAAAGCAATTCCCTGCATTCACTAAACCAGAACTTTCTGAAACTAGTTATTTCTAGAATTACACAGAACCAAAATAGCAAACATGGAAACAGAGCTATGAGTTAGAATTCATCAAATGAGAAGTAAAAAGTTTTGAATGTTGAGGTATAAAATATCACATCTGTTAACTATTTATAGAAGCCCATTTTTAATCTACAATTTAAGCACTAATTAAAAGCATTCTCCATTAAAAAAACATGACTTTAGAGTGAATAATACAGTTATCTTTTCCTGGCTATGTTTTTTTTTAAAAATAATTTTTATAACCAAAGTGGATTACAAATCTTTCACAGTAATACTCTAGGTACATAATGACATTGAATCAGGGGCATTCCCACCACCATTGTTGTCCTCCCACCACCCCTGTTCCCAGCTTGCATCCCATATTCCCTTACTTTGCCCCTCCCCCAGTCTGCTAGTATAAGTGGTCCCCTCTGTGTCTAGCTTGTTGTAAATTGGGTATTGTTGTCAAAGTGAATTAAAATTCTTTCACAGTAATTTGAGGCACATAGTGCCAATGAATGAGGAGTATTCCCACCACCAATGTTGTCCTCTTTCCACCCCAGTTCCCATCATGCATCACACATCTCTCTTCTTTAGCCCCTAATGCTAGTGCAACTGTTCCCCCATTGAATAGCTTGTTGTAGACTGGGTATCAATTCTATTGTCATTGACTTTGGATTTGGTATTCATGTCTGATCAGTTTTTATTTCCACCAAATGAACATATGACTATCTGGTCTTGGTACCATACATTTTCCCCCTTAAATGAGGATGATTAAGGTGATTCTAGTAATGTTGTTTTATTGGAGATATAACAAACGATATGGGAGAAGAAAAAGAAAAAAAAGAAAAACAAAGAAAAAGGCAAACAAAAAATAGAAAAACTATGTGTTATAAATAGCCATTTCGAAGAAAGGAATAAAGGAAAAGATAACAAAACAAAACCAAACAAGAAAAAAAAGACCATCATCATCATCATCATCATCATCATCATCATCTTCTTCTTCCTCTTCTTCTTTTCTTCTTCTTTTCTTCTTCTTTTCTTCTTCTTCTTCTCTTCTTTTCTTCTTCTTTTCTTCTTTTCTTCTTCTTCTTCTGCTTCTACTTTTTTCTCTCTTTTTTTGCATAAGCATGATAAAAATGGGGAAATTAGAACGGGAATTACCTTGGCCTAGGAGATACAGGGGTTCTCTGTCCCTAAAGCATACAGCCATTGGTATAACTCTAGACTCCATATATATACCCCAAAGTCTTTTTATGGTGCCAGGAAGCTGGCTATTAGTTTTTTCTTCATACATAGTCGGTTCAAAATATAACTGACCTTTGGACTTTTCATTAAAACTCTGCAATGGAGGCAAAAAAATCCTGAAGACAAACGCAGTCAAATAGGGTTATAATACAATCATTTTGACTTCATTGTCAACATGAGTTGTGATCTAAAAAAATTAGAGGAAAGAAAAATAGGAGACATTCAAGTGAAAACTCTCCTATGTGTAGAGGTAAGGGACTTGACTGTCATTTGAGAGGTGTTAATGTCTAAGGCAAATTCCAAGAGACATTCAGAATGGTGTTCATGTATCCTACCTTATATCATTAACATCTTGGAACAAATGGGCAATGGGTAATATATTTTAGTGGGAAATAATAATATTGGATAAATTAATTGAAAATCTGTGGGAGTTTAAAATTAGAGCTGAAACTAGGGATAGTCTCATTCTATCCTGTTATTGTATAGATAACTTGTACAGACAGAAATGCTTTAACTAAGAGATGTAAAACAATTAGCCAAAATGATATATCTACATGTATGTTGGAGTGTTTCTGACAAGGGCTAATTCTACTATGACAAATTTACTTATTTGGGTGGGGGCACATCCAGTAATGCTCAAGGGTTATTGCTGGCCATGCACTCAAAAGTCGCTCCTGGCTTGGGGGACAATATGGGATGCTGGAGGATGGAACCGTGGTCTGTCCTAGGTTAGCGCATGCAAGGCAAGCACATCACCTCTTGCAACATCGCTCCGTCTCTTACTATGACAATTTCATAACATTTTTAATTTTCAAAACAAACATTCTCATTGCCATGTTTTATTTAATCATAAATTTTGTGATAGTTTTCATATCTTTTCTTTAATTTTTAGTTTTTTGGGTTTTGGGGCCACACCTGGCAGTGCTCAGTGGCATAATTAAGGAGATAATATAGAGTGCATTCTCAACCACATATTTTTGAGAGTAAATAGGGTGCTATTAACTGCTCGTATGGAAAAATGGTGAAACCTAAATTATTTTTGGCAAAGTATGACATGTGGCCTCCCTTCTAGCTTCAAGGATTTTGGAGTCCACAGTAGTAGAACTACCTGTGTACTCAAATACTCATTATATTGGTTGACTGAGCAGTCTTTGATAATTTTCCCCTCTTTTTTTTTTTGAAGTATAAGAAAATAGAGGCAAGGTGAGAGGTAAGGTAAGATTCGATCAACAAAGAACAAGAGTGTCTTCAGAGTGGAGGGAGCCCAAAGGAACACATTTTAAAGGTTACATAAGTGGGTAGGTAGTATGCCAACAGATGAGTGTGAACACATATAGTCGAGCAGCACATGTGTCTAATTGTTTTTTGTTTAATGGTAATTTTATGTAGTAAAATAGTGAAATAACACATATATAATGAGAAAAAATTGATGATTCATGCTTGACGATAGTTTCAGCTAATCATTGTTATGTCATAGATTTACTATTAAAGAATAAGTTGTACAAGTAACAATTAAATTATTTTCTAGCTCCTATATTCTTAAAATCTAACATGCTCCAAATTTTCATTTAACTTGTGTGGACTTATGTGAGAATAACTTGACATAATTATGCTTGATTATTTTAAAACATGGATATTAACTATAGAAACACTGTATAGTTTTAGAAATATGAAATAAAAATTTAAATCTTGAATATGCTGATAATAATGTTCCCTGTGAAAAAAATGCAATATTTTAAAGACTAAATTAAAAGTCAAACCCTGAGACATGTGAGAACAATTTGTAGTTGAGTGGCAGACAGGAAATGTTTTTTCATATTGTTTTTGGCAACACTTTACAGTTTAGAATACTGGTAGGTTTTTTGTTTGTTTGTTTGTTTGACTCTTTTATGTGGCAATATCATATGAAAAGCTGTCTGGTTGCTCCTGGTTACAGAGACTTTTCCTGTTTGACTCACCTTCAATTTTTAGGCAAAGTCTTTGGCTTCCTGTGATTGTTTCTGGGTTTCTGTAAATCCTTGGAATCATCTTTGTGTATTCTGAAATGAGAGACTGGATTATAAAAGAACAATTACAAGGCCCATATAACATTAGAAGCTAGTAAATAGAGGCAAAAAACTTTGTCATAAACTCTAAATCTTTATCTGGTTTAATAGCCTTCCTTCCCTAAAATATGTTTTTCTAAATATGTTTCAAAGATAATTTGGGATAATTTTTGTCTTTATATATTCTTCTAAACTCTAATATTTCAAAGTTTTTTCCTCAAGGTTTCTTACTAAAACAGAGAGAAAATATACTTATATAAATTCCCTCGTGTAATGGTTTTCATGACAAAATTTAGGTGTTGAAAGGTATCTTTATTTGATTACTGTGCTTACTTCTAACCATGCTTTAGTAAGATGAATAGTTAACAAAATGAGGTTATTTAACAATTAATTCAATAATTTTTATGAACATGTATACTATCATACTAAACCCACCATTGAGATATATGTCTGCTATATATTATAGTATATATGTGCTATATATTTTATTATATATTAAATTATATTATATATTATTAAAAAGTATAGGGTATACCATATATTATAAACAGTATATATGTATGATATAATATATGTGATAATATAATATAAAATCTACATATATATATAGAAAAAACACAGGTGAAAGATTCTAAGTTTCAGAAAGCCTAATTACTCAACTAGTAAGTGGCAGGGTCAGAATTCAAGTTCAGATTATCTATAACCCAAAACCTAAGTGCTAAAATATTATAGTTTTTTTTTATTACATATGCTATGGGAGTGATAACAATTCTGTATCTTCACAAAGCCTGGCATTTGTTTGTTTTTTTGGGCTTCCACCTGATGTACTCAGGACTTTTAATCATCTGTGTTCAGAGGACTATAATTGTTGCCTGAAACAGAACCCAGTTCAACAGGATAAAAGGCAAGATTCCTACATTATATCTGATCCTCAAGGTGCTCTACAAATGCAGTAAAAGGGTATATATTGAGTTCATTTTATAAATGAAGAATTAATGCATAGTCAGAATGAATTAGTGCTCCAAAGTTGGCAAATCGAAGTCTATCACTTGAAGCCTTATTTTTGGTCTATACTTCTAAATCAAATACCTCAATTCAAAGGTATTTTCTATAAAAATCTAAATATAAAAATGAAAAATCTTGGGTCCAGAGAGATAGCACAGCGGCGTTTGCCTTGCAAGCAGCCTATCCAGGACCTAAGGTGGTTGGTTCGAATCCCGGTGACCCATATGGTCCCCCGGGTCTGCAAGGACCTATTTCTGAGCAGATAGCCAGGAGTAACCCCTGAGCACCACCGGGTGTGGCCCCAAACCCCCCCCCAATGAAAAATCTTAAAAATATAAATAGTGGAGTATAACTAAGTAATTGTCAACATATTATTCACAAATATTGAGGGGAATAACCTTTACAAATCTCTTTCCCCCATTTTATTGTCTAATGTCTGATCAATATAAATTTGTAATAAAGCCAAGATACCGAGAACAATGTAACCTAGACTTCTGAACAATGTGACCTAGACTTCTATGAATTTTGTGTTTTCATGTATTAACATATTAACTAACTTATTTTCTCTAAATTCTGAAGCTAATATAGAAACCATTGGTTTGATAGTGACACCCAGCAGTGCTCAGGTGTTACTCCTGGCTCTGTGCTCAGAAATCGCTCCTAGCAGGCTCAGGAAACCATATGGGATGCCAGGGTTCAAACCACCATCCTTCCTGGATTGGCTGCATGCAAGGAACACCCTAAAGCTGTACTATCTATTCGACCTTAGAAACCACATCTTTTCTTTTCTTTTCCTCTTTCTTTTCTTTTCCCTCTCCTCTCCTCACATCTCCTCTTTTCTCTTTTCTCTTCTCTTCTTTTCTTTTCTTTGGGCTACTCCTAGTTATGCGTTCAGAAATCACTCCTTGCTTGGGGGACCATTTGGGACATCAGGTATAGAACATAGATCTGTCCTGGGTCAGCCGTGTGCAAGGCAAATGCCCAACCCCTGTGCTATCACACAGGCCGGCCCCATTTCTTATATGAATTTCCACAAGGAACTATTTACTAAAGATTTATTTTTATTTATTTTTTTGCTAAGACATATAATAATAAAATATTTGAATTTTTATTGTTTGTTTGTTTGTCTTGTGTTTTGGGTCACACTGGCAGCACTCACGGTTACTCCTGGCTCTGCACTCAGAAGTCGCTCCTGGCAGGCACAGGGGATCATATGGAATGCAGAGTTCAAACCACCGTCCATCCTGGATCAGCTGATTGTAAGGCAAACGCCCTACTGCTGTGCTATCTTTCTGGCCCCTATTTGTTTTCTTTAATTCTGAACATGGTAGGTATTACTGTATGTTACTTATATTAAAACACTACAGAAAACATTAGGGTGTAGTTATTTAAGCTTGGTCTTACAGTTTCAGAAAATAAAGTATCAAAATCTCAAGCAGATTTTTTTATAGTCATGTGAGAGCTTGAACCCAGCTAATATTTTAGAAAAACTTAAATGTCCAAGCTCATTACCACTGAAAAATTCTGTAAAACAGTATTTTTGTCTTACCTATTTTGAAAATACACATAAAATATTGATGTACTCAATAAAATACCATTTTATTTTTTTCTTTCTTTCTTTTTGTTTTTGGGCCACAGTTGGTGACCCTCAGGGTTTACTCCTGGCTGCATGCGCAGAAATGACTTCTGGCTTGGTGGACCATATGGGATGCCATGGGCGACTGAACTGCAGCTCAGGCACCACCACCCCGCCCATCTTCTCTTGTTTTCTTCTCTCTCTCTCTCTCTCTCTCTCTCTCTCTCTCTCTCTCTCTCTCAATCTCTCTCTCTCGCTCTCTCTCTCTCTCTAGCTTGTTGTAGTTTGGTCTCTTGACTCTATTGTTGTTGACTGTGGGTTGAGTATTTAGGGTTGTTCATTTTTTTTTCCACTCAATGTTCATGAGACTACATGCCCTGGCATCATCCACTTTTTTCTCCTTCAATTTCTGAGACAGAACAAACTGATTCATATTCAATGGTTTGTTGAAAAAAAAAAAAAAGCAGGGATGTGTCCCTGTGGTAGAAGCTATGAATTTAAATTTAAAGAAAGAAAAAAAAGAAAAAGAATAAAAACCAAATCAAATGAAATTAAAAAAAAATAGGAGGGGGCCTGGTGTGACAAGTATTTTTTTTTTTCAAAGGCACAGCACCTGAGGAAATTCAAAAGGAAATTCCCTCGGCTTAAGAGATACAGGCTTTCTCTACCCTTACAGCATACTGTCATGGGATCAACTACAGGCTACAGCCATGTTCATTGTCAAACCCCAAGGTCCTTTTATGGTGCCAGAAAATGTTCTGCTCAGTTGTGGTTGTTCGGGTCAGTCTTTTGTAATTAAAGATCTTGGTTTTTGCACAGATCCTAGAACAATGTCTAGGATAGAGTCTTTCTTTTTTGCTTCCAGAAGTTCTGCTCAGTCATGGTTTTTGCCGTCAGTCTTCTGTGATTAGTGATCTTGGTTTTAGCACAGATCAAAGGATGAGTGTTTTCTGATTTCATTTCACTGTTAGGTGATGAGGTTGGGGAACCTGCCCTTAGATCAAGTTGTTGCTGTTTCCTCAGCAACAAGATTGTCGTATGCACCTAGCCTGGTGCAAGTTGGTGCCAGAGTGGTATTAGGGACTCCCACAGGGAGTTTGATTGCTGGTGCTGGTGCAGGGACCTGTGTTAGTTCTAAGGTTGGGATTCGGGGTTCGGGGTCGGACAGTTGATGTCTGATCACATGTGGTCTAAGTGGAGTCCCACTGACAAGTGTTCAGGGTGTGAGGTGCCCCTGAAAATCCCATTTTAAAAAGAACTTCAGGGTTTTTCTGTCAGAATTAACAGAGTAACAGATTTTTAAAACATTTTAAACCAGATACTTTATTGAAAATCTTTTATCTTTTAAAAATCATCAAGAGACAGCATTAGAGGCCAGAGAGGTAATAAGCAGGACCCCCCAATACATCATCAGGGGTCACTTTTTAGATGAGCTAGAAGTAGCCTTGGGCTCTTCTAGGAGTGGTCCAATAGCACCCTCTCTGACCCCCTCACCCACCCACCAAAAGTTAGCAGTGCTTACAATAAAGCAAAAATAGCACCACCCATGTTAGACCAAATACTCAGAACTATACCCCCTGTCAAGGATTTGTGTGCTCCTTTGGCATGGCATAAAACTATAAAGTTTGGCCTATGTTATATGACTAGGCACATAAATTATCATTTACTATGCTCATATGCTTGAGATACATTCTGTATTACTCCAGATTTGACCCTGCCCCCTTTTCCTGTTGGACAATTTATTTCAGACTACATTCCAGCGTTACTTTCTCAATGGCTTTCAAACTTGAGTTTGTCAAAAGGAGAGCAATATAAATGGAATCAATGTGGGGATAGAAATAAACCAATATGTTTCCTCTCTATCAATTTCACAGGACCATAGCTGGTCAGAACACTCAACAACTACTATTGATCAATCTTGTACATCATTAAATCTCTTGCACTTGTGGAACCTCAATAAGTCCACTCCAACTCCTTGGCCTCCTGGATAGTACTTAGTTCTTTACTATTGCTATTTCATTTAATCTTTCTCATGTTTCCCTCTAAAAGTTCCATTAATTAAATTTCTTAACTAAAAGCTTAAGAACCTGATGAATATATCTCATATCCATATGAATACTGGTTTGGATTTTAGGAGAGAGAAGAGACACAGGATACATAATTTACTTCCTTTTTTACTTTCCCTTTATCCCCACATGCCTCTGAGCCAAAGAGAGATGAACTTCCCCCAAATCCTTTGTGATAGATGAATACCTTGAATGTTTCTTCTCATGATTTAGAATAAAAAGCACAATATCCAATTTTCTACCTTGATATGCCAACAATACATACAAGACTACAGAAAGTTATTTTTATAATAAAAAATATTAACTTTACTAAGTCTTCTGAAAAAACCTACATAAATTAAACCTTATTAATGATGTGGTTAGTAATTCCTTTTTTTACTTGCAGTGTATAATTTTAATTTGTTATCAACAATCATGATTTATTGGCAGAAAAGATGTAGGATAGCCACTTAACGATCCATGAGATCCACAAACTCTACTTCTAATTTTATAGACAGAAGTAAATACAATAGTAATATTCTTAGGAGAGGCAGAATATAGGCCCTGAAGTTAGCCATATTGTAATTTTCAAAATCTGTGAATATGTCTGATTAAATGACAATGGTTTACAGATGAAAATTAAATTGGCAAACAGTTTATCCTGAAAATACATTTTTTCTTAATTGTAAAGTTGAAATTGTCTCGTATAATCCAGAATTATTTAGGTAGACAAAGGTTTTTTAAAATATAAGAGGAAAAAATTGAGAGATGGTAATATAAAAAGGTATTGGTCAAATAGCGTTGTATTTGAAGTTGATGAAAGGGCTAGAAGTCAAGTTTTCTAGGAGATGTAAAAGGTGATTGTAAAAAACACAATCTCCCTAGTAAAGCCATATCATATGAGGTTAAATCTAGAATTTAACCTCATGCGCACCAGTTTTCTCTACTGCATTCTCCAAAAAACAATTGTTTTGTATTTGACCATTGTCTGTACTAATTTATTAGAAGAACAAAAAGAAATGAATATCTAAGAAGCTTTAAGTCTTACCTCAGAGTTTAATCTGTAATATTTTCCTACCCCATTTTTATGGATTATTCACTATGCTCTATTTCAGACATGGATATATCAACTGAATATACAACAAATATGACATGAATATTCCCATCTTAGATCATGTGGAGTCAGAGAGTTAAGTAAGTACTAGCATTAACACAGAGAAAGAGTTGAGTGACAGAGGGATTTCTAAAGGCATCATAAGCAGCTGTTTTATTTTATTTAAAGAAAAAAAAAAGAGCATGGTTTGTGTTTCTCCCCTCCCACAAATTCCTATTTTGCTCACCTTGAGAGGCAGACCTGCCCACATCTAGGGGAGCTTCCTGTTTTGCTCACCAGGAGGACAGATAGGGGGGATTCTGCTGAAGGATTGAGAGAGGATTCAGCAAGAGAGGTGGCTAGAGAAACATGGAGATGTTAGGGTAGCTGAAAAGAGCCTGCTTAAAAGGTTAAAAACTTAGGAGCCACACATGGTGGCTAGGGCCTTAATTAAGTTGATGTCTCCTGAAACCTGATTGCCTGTAGAACAGGGGTCTCAAACTCAATTTACCTGGGGGCCGTAGGAGGCAAAGTCGGGCGCTTACCGAATATTCGCAATAAAAAATTGCATTAGTAAGAAAAAAATCGCATTAAACATTTGCATACCACGAATGAAACTCCTCGGGGTATGCGAATGTTTAATGCATTTTTTATTACCAATGCTATTTTTATTGCGAAAAAATGAAGAATTGCAAATACTGTGATATTTGAAGGCCGGTCACGGGCCACAAAATATTGTATGGAAGGGATCCAAACGGCCCGCAAGCCACGAGTTTGAGACTCCTGTTGTAGATCATTTCCTAGTAGCTATCCTGAACGCTCAGACACGCCAACTGGAGGTGCGTGCCCCAGGCCAGCAGAGAAAGTCCTCTCTCCCTCCATCTCACCGTCATCCAGTACCATCCAGGGCTCAATAATTAATGTTTTTCAACATTTAGGGGCCGGAACCCTGGAAAATGGTTAAAAACTGTAATATGCTCTCAGCTGAGTTTCATTTCGAAACCTAAGTTTTCTCCCTTATCAGTGGATTTTCATGCATTTAGGTTAGATACAGCAAGAATGAGAGCACATTTCCTAGCTGCATCTTCAAAATATATCAGAAAAAAACCTAAAAAGGGAAGACTAATGTTGAACTGAATAAATTCAACTTTATTTAGTGAGCTTCTATTTTGTGTTACTTTCTGTGTCTATAGATTCTATGGTGAAAAGACAGGGTCAACATGCTAAGGCAGTTAGACAACATTTAATTTAATCTTAATACATTTAATGTTACTTCAGAAGTATAAGTTAATGTTAACATTACTTATATGAAATGGGGATTAATCACTCCACAGGAGACTTCCAAGAATAATATAGATTTACATGGGCAAGTGAAGAAACATCTCCACCAAAGTAGTTAACATAAGTTGATCACTGAGATGATTAATGTTAGGTTTAGACTACTTTGAGGACAAACAGATAGAAGACTCTAAGCTTAACCATATGTCAAACAATTACACTGCAAACTTTGTACAAAATATCATCATATAATTTTAAACCAATAAAGCTGAGAGTGGGGAGAATATTCAGGAGAGAATGAGAATGAAGTTACCTAAAGTATCTTTTATACATCTATCTATCTATCTATCTATCTATCTATCTATCTATCTATCTATCTATCTATCTATCTATCTACCTACATCCAGGCTTTGATCAACATATCTATTGGTCTATCAATCATGTATCCACCCATTTATCTATCCATCTATTTATCCATGTATCTATCCATTCATCATCCACTTATCTATCATCTACCTATGTATCCATCCATCCAACTAATCAAGTATACACCTATCTATCTACCTATCAATCAATCTATCATCTATCTATTCGTACATCTATCTATTATGTATTTATATATCCATTATATAAAATTATGATTTACAAAGTTGTTCATAATACAGTTGTTTTAGGTAGTCAATGTTTCAATACCAATACCATCAACCATGTGACCTTCTTTATATCATTGTCCCAAGTTTCTTCCCCAAACCTCAAACCTCAATCTTAGCAGAACAATTTATTTCATCTTGCTTATTGTAACAAAATGGTGAAGGAAACTGTCAAAACTACTTCAGTGAAAGAAAATTGCTGTATTGCATCATGGGGTCATTGTCTGAGAGTTTACTAAACTGTTTGTCCCAGTTGAAACGCCTGTTTCATTGTGTTTGTTAAGCTTAGTTGGCTTGTAAACTACTTTCTATCTAATTTGGTGTGTTCCCATTGAGATGTCAGTATTTTGGAATTTGGAGATGTTACAGTCATATTTGTGGCTACATAACAAACTCCAAAAATCCCCGAATCTGCAGAACTGGGCCTATGAGTTTCAGAGGCTTGGCTTAGTTCACATCTATTCTGAGATTTGTGGTGAAGCTGGGTCACTGCTTACATTGCCTGTCATTTTTACTGCCTGTCATTTACTAATTTTATTTGACACACTCTTAAAAGTGTATTATCTGTGTTGGAGCACTATTCTGGAGTCTGCTGAAATCTTGTTCTATTTATTTGGGTGGAGGGGACACCTTGTAATGCTTAGTGATTACTCCTGGCTGCTCATTTCAGGGATCACTTCTGATCGATTTGGGGGATCCTATGTGGTACCAGAGATAAACCAGCCTCGTGCAAGGAAAATGCCCTACTATTGTGCTATTGCTCCCACCTGATTTGTTTTTTCAAAAGACACATCTTTGGGATTGGAGGGATATTATTGCAAATTATAGTTCTAGCTTTTAAAACAGCCAACCCATATTTTATTCTCAGCACCTCATATGGCCTCAGAGCCCTACCAGGAATGATCCCTGAATGCAGATGTAGAAGTCAGAACTGAGCACTGTTCGGTATGGTTGAAAAGTAAAACGAAGAGCAAAAAACCAAAAAGATACATGCTTAAATGAATTTTATTGACAATATAAAAATAGAAATAGAGAGATAATCTCAACTCCTATTTTGCTTTGGTTAATCATAGAGTTTAGAATAACAAATGATAGTCATTTTAGAGATATTAAAACTCCCTAAAATAAATTTACAAGAAAGAACATCACATTTAAAACCTGAATTGGGAGCATGTTACTCTACTTATTTCACATGAAATTTATTGAAACTTACTTCAAAGATTCAACCACAAATCCTTGATAACCACCAGGGGCCTGTTCACATAGTCTTCACTTGTTTCCTCTCTTATTATTTTTGCAATACCATTTTACCCATTCTCAAACCTTGTAATTGTCATTATCTTTTGGAAACTACAAATTGCTGACTAAGAATTTAAAGGGAGGGTTGCTCTTACTCTCTCTGAACTTCGTAGTGGTCTTTGAATAAAAAAGAACCTCATTCAAGGCATGCTCAAAGATGAGCCAATAAAGAAAATAACTATTTTCAAGATGAGCTTCTCTGTGAACAATAAAAATCTCTGACAAAGAATCTGTATAATACACTTT
>PVKC010004149.1:0-22172 GCA_004027635.1 Crocidura indochinensis | reverse complement strand
GAGTACTATGCCATTATTAGTATTTCATTTAACTTAGAGTACTCTGCTTTGTTATTTCAAAACAATGTGATTATTTACACCTAATGAACTGCAGCCAAGAATTGGACTAAGTATTCTCCATATGCAATGCGTCTCAACTTCATGATAACTTCTATTTTGTATGTGATGCCTCCATAATTTTTTAAATAAATAATATATTTATTTAAGCACCATGATTACGAACATACTTTTATCCTCATTTTCAAATAAGAAATGAAAGCTTAGTGGCAAAGCCAGTATTATGACTTCAATGATGTCTTTTTCTCCTAAATATCACTACAGGATTAACATTAAAAAGCTTTTTTTGTTTGATTTGCAAGGGAAACTATACCCAGAGATACTTAGGCCTTCTCCTGGCTCTGTACTTAGGGATCAAAGGTAACTGTGTAGTCCCAGGGTTCAAAGTCAGATTAATCTTTATAAGGAATCATTTTGTCTGCTGTACTCTAACTTTGGCCCCATTAAATGACTAAAGTGGCAATTTTTCACAAAGAAAGTGAATTGCCAAAAAATTCAATAACTTGCCTATATTTCAATAAAACAAAGTCCAACATAAATGATCAATATTAGATATTTCTGGTATTTTTATACATTCCTTCTTCCACTTTCCTGCTTCCATTTGCAGCTTTTAAAGATCCATTGAAAATACTTATACCCTCTAACTCTACTTTTGCAGTACTTTATTTTAACTATATCTGAAGAATATAACCACAAGGCATGAAAAAAGATCTCCTTTTAGAAAAATATCTCTCTTTAAGATTTCTTTATTTTTTATAGAGAGGTATATACAGGCTTACATATCAGAGATATGTCTTTCCATTAATTTTTCTATTCATGAATCTTTCTTTTTTTAATTGAAATTTATTTTATAAATATAAACCTTCAACTTACATTTTATGGAAGGTTCAAAGCTCTTGTCTTGCCTTACCAATAAATAGCAAAGTTAAGGCTAAACCAAATTTAAATTTCCAATTCTCTGTTTTTCCCACAAGGAATGATTTATATTGAGTCCAATTAACATTTTTACAATGAGAGCTCTTACACCAGCCTCAGATATTTCATTTGAAAAGTGAGAAGCATAATGGTATCCTATGTGAAGAGTGAGGTTATTGTGAAGATCAACCAAAACTACTTAAACTAATAATATATTTATTTGTCAATCTTATCAGTGTTGTTATTTTATAATAATACAATTATTTTTCACTGATTAAAATAAAGAAATTTAGTCAAGATTAAAAATAAGATTGTGTAAGATCTGATATACATAAAATCTTACTTTTATCCTATTAAAATCTTAATATTTTATTGCATCATAATTTACAGTCATGTATCACCTAATATAATACTTAATTTTTCCTTCCATTTACTCTTTTTTTTTTTTTTTTTTGGTTTTTGGGTCACACCCGGCAGTGCTCGGGGGTTACTCCTGGCTCCATGCTCAGAAATTGCTCCTGGCAGGCACGGGGGACCATATGGGGCACCGGGATTCGAACCGATGACCTTTTACATGAAAGGCAAACGCCTTACCTCCATGCTATCTCCCGGGCCCCTCCATTTACTCTTTTTTGAATTATATTCAAATAAGACCAGGAGAGAGAATTCTAAATAACTGAGATATGTTTAAAATAAGACAAATAAAAGTGAGAAATAACTGAAAATTAACTTGTCCTTCCCCCAATTTATCATCTCCTTAGTTTATATGTCCCATGCGAAATAAACATCAGCATTTATAATTCATTCAGTTACATAAGCCATATTTATGGGAATTTTTTTGTTTTGGGGTGTGGGCTACACCTGGTGACACTAAGGAGTTACCCCTGATATTATGCGCTCAGAAATTGCTCCTGGCTTGGGGATCAAATGGAGATCTGTCCTGGGTCAGCCGTGTGCAAGGCAAACACCCTACCACTGCACAATTGCTCTGGCCCCTTTATGGAAATATTTGCTTTACTTTAAAAAATTAAAATTATTTTATTTTACTACTTCCTTTAAAATTCAAATCTTCAAGCAAATTCATAACTTAGTCCTACAACTTTTAACATAAATATTTCACCTAATCTATTCCTTCTCTTATTTTCACTATGATGGCATAAATTTTGATAGCCGGGGCCCAGGAGATAGCATGGAGGTAAGGCATTTGCCTTTCATGCCAAAGGTCATCGGTTCGAATCCCGGTGCCCCATATGGTCCCCCGTGCCTGCCAGGAGCAATTTCTGAGCATGGAGCCAGAAGTAACTCCTGAGCACTGCCGGCTGTGACCCAAAAACCAAAAAAAAAAAATAAATTTTTGATAGCCAACATTTGTCACTTCAATTATTCAAGAATCTTCTATTGCTTTATCCACCTCACTTCTATGTTGTACATTACAGACATAAATCTTACTAAAACAAAAAAAATATCGGGTTTTCTTCTGTTTGATAAAAACAAGTGTCACTCAGCTGTCTATAAAATAAAGTCTAAACACATAAGAAAGACATACAAGACAAATACCTGTTTCACCTCCAATTCCCACCAATCTCCAGATTAAATTATTAAACTCCTTCAGGTTTCCTGACCAAGTTAAGAGTATTTAGACCTTATTATTTTTCTTCTATGTGCTTTTTTCATAGTATCTTATTTGAAGTTTAACTTCGGTTTGTTCTTCAACATTTAACTCAGTTTCTTTCTTTTTTTAATTTAATACTTTAATCCATCTACCAACAAGAACCCTACACTGCCCAGCCAGGGCCATCCCCTGAAGGAGATGAGCCCTGCCCAAGGTCATGAGGAAGATTTATAGGGAAAGGATATAGGGAAGTTCCATCTTTCTGATGATCTTTAACTATGGAAAAATATCACACCTAGAGGTGAGACCATCTGGTTTCATTACCAATCAGAGGTGCTGCATTCATAGAATAACGTTCAACGATAAACCATGAGGGTATTGACTGACATGGAGTCAGACAAATACCGAAATCCCACACCTTCCTATTGCTCCCTGTCCTTGCCTGCTAGGCTGCCTGGTATGATCTATGGAAATAGCTTGGGAAGGCCTAGCATGTGGTTTCTACCACGTGGTTCTTACAAAATGGCGTCTCTCCCTGCTCAGAACCTGAGAAGCAACCTGTAAAGCCATTTGGTCTTTACAAAATGGCATCTCTCCTTGTTTAGAATTCATGTCCCAACATTCCCCGCTCTTCTTATGGATCTGTAACTCAGTTTCTTTCCCCGGTGAAAGTCAGCTTCCTCTGAAGTCAAGAGCAACCTCTTGCCTGTTTTCACTTTCTTCTCATTCCTTATCAGATTTTATGAAACTGGGGCTGAAGAGAAGTTGTCACTTTATTTTTCACTGTGATATCACAGTTCTAGGGGTTACTACTGTTTTGGTGGATACTTTTTAATCTTCACTTCTTGTTTTATTTTAATTTTTAAAATTAAAACATTGTGATTTACAAAGGTATTTATAGTTAAGTTTTAATAATGCAATGTTTCAGCACCACTCCCACCACTAGTATTAACCTCACTCTACCAATGTTCCCAAAATCCATCCCATATCACCAGCAACCCACCCAAATCCTTTCCCCAGCCCCAGTATGACATGATAAATAGCACACATCTTTTTAAGTTGGGTTGTTAGGGTTTGGATCTCATTTTTTCTTTCCTTTTTTAAAATAAACTTGCATACGACTGACCTCAGATTAAATGAATAAATGATTGAGTTATTGATTGTTTTTAGGACCACACCCAGTGGTGCTCAGGGGTCACTCCTGGCTCTGCACTCAGATATAGCCCTTGACAGACTAGGGGACCATATGGGATGCCAGGAATGAAACCCATAGGTCCAGGGTTGGCCTCAAGCAAGGCAAATGCCTTACCACAGTGTTATCTCTACAGCCCCTGGGTCTCATTATTTCATTGTTGTTGGCTCCATGGCTTACTTTGTAATTTTTGTTGTTGTTTTGTTTAGTTTTGGAGCCACATTGTTGATGCTCAGGGGTTACAACTGGTTCTGTGCTCAGGAATCGCTCCTGGCTTAGGGACCATATGGGATGTGGGGGATCAGACTGTGGTTCATCCTAAGTCAGCTGCATGCAAGGCAAATGCTCTACTGCTGTGCCACTACTCCGGCCCCATGCTCTGTCTTTTTTAACTCTACCAATGCCCAGAGTCCCCTTGTTCCTTGTCCATCATTATTTCACATCATTCTTTTTCCTGCTCCACTCAATTTATTTATTATCCTCACTATACTCTAGGGCAAAGTGTTCTAGAAACTCCCATTTAAATAATTGCATTCCTTCATGCACTTATTCCAAATATCACATATAAGTGATATCATGCTAGATTTACTCTTCCCCCTCTGGCTTACTTCATTTAACATAATATCTCCCAGTTCCATCCATGTTATAACAAATTGCCATATTCTATATTTTAAAATTATTATGGCTTAAATTTTATGTTAACAACAGTAGCATTTCCATCTACACTTTTGTTGTATAAAGTCAACTCACTTCATTACCATCAAAGTGCCCAATATTCTGTAGGCTACTTCCAATACACCTAGTCATTCCCCCTACTTAATTATCTCCTGATCGTCTCAATTCTTCATTGAATTTTTTAAATTTGGTATTTTCTTCATACTGGTGCTCTCATGTATACGTGGGTGTGTTTATTTTTTAAACAATAATTTTATTAAGAACAATGGTTTATGAAGTTGAGTTTTAGTAATTTATTAATTCAACTCTAATCCTACCACCAGGTTATGTATATTTCAGAGATTCATTTTAACGAAGGAGGATCTTTCAGAACCTTGTTATTGAGAATTGCTTGTTGCCACATAATATTTGCTTTGGCTTATTTATTTCAGAGATAGAAATTTTGAGGAGTGGCATGTACTCTTGGTTGTGGGGTAGATTCTCACAACCATATGATAGGGTGTGGACAACCACAGTTCTGGAACTTTTAATCTGGTTTGGAGATGATGTAATATTTGTGCCATCCTACATCTTTCCTTCCAAACAATACCTAGGAACTTTAGGTAAAGTTTCCTTGGAATAACTGGAGTTCCGTCTAATATCATGCTTTATCACAAATTTCATTCCACCATTCTACCTATTGAATATAAAATGTTATTTCCATAAAAAGTATATTAAAATGTAGTTTCTAATATTTAATTTATTATGAATAATTTAATTATTCCCATCAATGGGAATTTTGAATTGTACATGAAAAATATAGGATAGATCATTAGACACACCTTCCTCTATAATACAGAAGCATAGGAGAGATATTAGTTGTCTTCAAAACAAAATATGTCTCTTTCCATAAATAGGTCTTCACATATTCATAGTTTTATGAGGATATACTAAAGAATAAGACATTTATCAAGATGTTTCAAAACAATGCTATGCTACTAATTACTTTTGTGATGTAACTTCCCCTATTGCCACTGTTACATGGTGCTGGAAATGAAAGGACAGAGGAAAAAACAATCTGCATATATTAACATTTTTTTGTCAGTAGTAGGTAAATAAAGACTCAAACCAGAGCAAATGTCAATTTTTTAAATCAGGGATTTTGTTTTTTAAATTTATAAATGTTTTAAATATTTACATTTTATTTAATTTATCATTCATTTTCATCTAACATATTTATTATTTAAAGTTTATAATTGTTTTAAAATTTATATAACCTCATAAATATTAAATTATTCATAATAAATTAAATATCAGAAACTACATTTTAATATACATTTTTATGGAAATAACATTTTATATTCAATAGGTAGATATTTGAAATTCATAAAAGTTATTACAAATCAAGATTACAATTAAAATATTTTCATGATCTCAAACTACATGGTTTTACTTTTTCACACTTTCCTATCCTATTATCTGCACTAGTGACAGTGAGATAGACTAGAAACCAGTCTTCTGAGTAAGATTTTTGGGCATTTAATTTTAGAGGAAACTTCAGGATCTCATAAAGTTTAAAATAATTGACTTTCCTAATCAATCTCTTTTTATGTGTATAATTTATTTAGAACTAAAAGGCCTTAAGTTTTTCATTACTCAGCAAGGACATTGAAATCCTTAGCCAGAGTAGTAGAAATATAATTAAATTATGCTCATTTTTTTATGTTTGGTAGAGCTATTTAACTAGTTTGAAAGTTAGAAAGGGGGGATTTTTCCCCTTTATATTCTTCTCTTTTGCTTTTCAAATGTGGTATAATTCAAAGGACATGCATTTTATTTATGGCACAGAAAGGTGCCATTTTCTCCATTCAAAGAAAACCAACATATAAGATAGCTTAGGATGTTTCATTATACTTTACCTTTTCTACGGATAATTATAAATTTCTTATTGTGATAATATCCAGGTTACATAGTCTTTGCTATTTTAATATCACACTATTCATATATTAAATAATAATAAAATATAAATAGTGGAATCCAAATCCAGAGACTGAAGACCTGATTGTCTAGATTTCTGTTGGTAATCCCAGATGAACTTTCTAGCTCTATTTAGCATTTTTAAATAAACCTTTACAGAATGGCAAGCCAAATATGTCATGCTTCACACTGCTCTTGCATGAAATCGTTAAGCATAATATGGATTACAAAACTTTTCAGGAATTCTGAATTGTTATGTTAAGCATCTCAATTTCCCTTACCTGGACTCCATCCTGACTATTTAGATGACCCTGTCACATGATGCTAGAGCATCTCACACATCCTCAGCGAGGTCTTCCCATAATTATTGCTTATTGTTGTAACCTTCCCATCCACTAATTAGAGTGGGGCGCTTGAGGGAAGGTACCATATAAGACTTTGTTGTATTTTCCATTGCTAACACATTGTATGATTAACCTTTAGTAGATATTAAACAAATAATTGTTGAATGACTGAATTAACAAATACCATACTCTATCATTAACCAGTCTTTCCCAATTTTTATTTCTCGTCTAAAGGAAAAATAATATTTATCAACTGAAATGACAGAAGCACAAATGTTTCAACCTTTGAAACAGCCCTGCATTCTCAAAAGAAGCATTATGAAGCATTCTCACTTTAGAACTAATAACTCTTTAAGTTTCTATGTCAAACACTTGACATTTCACTTTTTCCAAAAGTTTGTTCTTTATGCTACTTTGAAATTCCAATATGATATATGACATGTAGCAAATCGTTCCTTAGCTGTGTATGCAGCAATTATTCATTTAATATGCCAGACGCATCTAGATTGTCAAGTAAAATAAGTTATATAAGATCAGGTTCTTTCTCACAAGGAGTACATTCTAAATGGAAGGGAGAGACAGATAAATATAATAATATTCATATGCCTTAAATATTTTTGTTCATTTAATCAAGACACATTATTTTAATTTTAGTTTTTCAAGGTAAATTAAAAAATTGAGTGCAATTAGCTCAAGGCCATTCCACCAGTGAGAGATAAATTTGAACTCATTCAAGGATTGTTCATTTTCAAATACTGTTTAACACTGTATTACAATATGCTAGCTTCTTTAAACATATCTGAACACTGGGGGTAGCATGAGATAAGCAAGAGAGAAAGTGAGAGGGGAAGAGACTATTCTATAGGTAGAGAAGAAAGACATGCGTGCATCTCTATACTAACATAAAAGTTGGAGACATCTCAGCTTCAATTAAGCAATGATATCTTAGCTGTGCAGAGATTTTAACTCACCTAATAATTTGTATAGGTCTCAAAGCAGTTCAAGAGCCTAGTAAGATTATCCAAAAGTATTAAGCTGTTTCTAGAAAACTAATTATGTATAAGAGTGTGACAAGAGATAAAATTTAGTCTGATAAATTGAAAAAAATTTTTGAATTTTATTTTATTGAATTTTATCTTATTGGACTTTTAAATAGGAAAATGATTATTGGATCTGATCTTGTGTAAAATGTGAATAAGTAATTAGTAATTTATAATGTAAATCTTGGAGACAAAGATATAATCCAAGTAGTCACAAGTGAGAATTGGAAATACACAAGTATTCATGTGGTAGAGGCTACTAATAAAAAATTATTGGGGCTGGAGAGATAGCATGGAGGTAAGGCATTTGCCTCACATGCAGAAGGTCAGTGAGTCAAATCCCAGCATTCCAGATGGTCCCCTGAGCTTGCCAGGAGCGGTTTCTGAGCATAGAGCCAGGAGTGACCCCTGACTGCTTCTGGGTGTGACCCAAAACCCCCCAAAATTATTGAAGAGTCAACCATATATAAAAAATAAATTAAATATGGATTAAAATGTGTATGTAAGACCTTAAATCATAAAGTACATGAAAGATAACACATGTGAAGCACTCTATGATATGTGTTACAAATGTCATTAGTTTTGATCCCAACTACAAGGCAAGTGAAAGAAAAGATAAGCAAATCTATCACTATTAAACTTAAAAGCCACTTTTCAGTAATAGAAAATAGAAACAAAAAATTGAGTCCACTAAGTTGGGAAAGATGTTTGCTCCAATAGGAGATTAATAAAAATATATGTATATTTTTATATTCATATATCTCTATATAAATTGGACCTAAGTTCCATCTCTGGTACCCCATATGGTTCCCCATGACTGCCAGAAATGGTCCCTGAGTTTAGCATCAGGAGTAAGCCTTGAGCCATGCCTGGTGTGGCACCCAAACCTTAACATCTCCAACAAAGCAAACAATCTAAACAAAAGACAACAACAAAAAAACCCATGATCAGATTATGCAATTTCCTTATCTGTTCACAGAACTAGTCCATGTCTTACTGGTCGAAGTTCGTCAGAATGAGCAGGACAAATATAGAATAATTTATCTCAGATGTGTGGTAGAAAAAAATATAGTAAGGGTATTGACTACCGGTCAATACCAACAGAACTTAAAAACTGACCTACAGAACTGAGCTAATCAAAAGTGGAGGGTAAGAGGAAGATGTGAAAGGATGTGGTAAAGAGGCAATGTATTCCAAGAAGGGACCCTAGGATAATTGTGGAAGAAAGTAGACATAGAAGAGGGTGTTGGAATGTATGCATGAAGTCCTATCATGAAAAGTATTGTAAATTATGGCATCACACAAGGCGAAATAAATTTTAATATACGTTTTCTCTAAAGAGGACATGCTGATAGGCAGAAGGTAAATGGGCAGATGTGTTCATCATCACTGATTATCTGAGAAATGAGTAAAGTAAATAAATAAAGTAAAGATGAGAAATCAAGGCAGTTGACTTTCAAAGGAGAAAAGATGGATTCTTCAAGTTTTCTAACATCTCCAATTCTTATGATCAAATTGGACCCATGTCTATTTCATATATATATATATATATATGAAATAGACATGGGTCCAATATATATATATATATATATACATATATATATATATACATATATATATATACAGGGAATGTCGACTGGTACGGTTTGCAGTGACTATTTGGCCAGACATCTTCTGTGAATACACATTCAATCACATATTCTCCTTTCTCAAAGACTGGAGTTCCCAAAAGTGAATTCTCAAATTCCACATTGTGATGTGGTCAAACCACTGTTTGCTTAGTCATGTTACACCCAGTGTCCACTCTTGATATTTTGGAATCCTGCTTTCCCCCTAACATCTATCTTACCTTGCCCTTGCAAAATGAAGAGCACCAGAAACTGTTTCTAATGAAGTTCCTAACCTCAGGCCACAGGGATGATAACCAGGGAAATTCACCACAGGAAGCATTTCCCATGGACCCATACAGCCCAGAATTCATGTTTGATGTGCTGCTGTTTCTCTGTTCTTTATTTTTTTTCGTTTGTTTGTTTGTTTTATCCAGCCAAGTGCAGCACCAAGTGTTATTAATAGAGGCAATAGCAGCTAAATTTAAAGAAAAAAATCTCTGTGGTAAATTGGAAAGAAAATGCTCAAGACTGGAACATTTTAGATTTTCCACTCGTTGAATTGAATTGCCAGATACTTCAGTATAGCTTTTTTTTTTTCCATTTAGTTTTGGGAAGCAAAGATCAAATACATGACCTTGTCATCAATTTTCACAATTGTAGAAGGAATTTGAGCTCTGAAAAATGCTCCATATGAGGCAGACACATGTGTGTTACTAAAATCATATGAATTCCTTTTAAAAAGTGAAATGCTTTATGAGTTATGATAATTTGCTTTATCTGAGTTGAGAAACGACATGTCACCAGCCAAAATTTCTTGAGGTTTTGTAAAGAATAGTTCAAGAACCCTTATTTGATGAAGTATAAATCTCCCTCAGATTCCCTGATAATCCATTGTGACAGCTGTAACTTTTATTCCACAAAACTTGCAATCAAAGACTGTCATAGACCTTTTTAGCAAATCAGATGACCTAGTCTGAGAGCCTTCAGGTTTTCAGGAAAGTGAGAAAATAGAATGAGGCTTTAATATGTCACCACTTCTATGCCATGAAAGAACTGTAAAAATCTCATATCTTGTGGAATATTCCTTTTGTTCCACTCTTTTAGTTTTTTCTTCGACTTATTATTGGTTTACATTATTATAGAATATAAGGAGGTTGTATTCACACATTTATATAAATGTAATTGTCATTTTTATTTACTGACATGTATAGTGACATGCTGGCACCAAAAATCTTCTTTCCTTATTTTTTTCCTACTCTATCATTTATGTTGTTTCCAAAGTTTGGCTACTTTGAATAATGAACCTATGAAAATAGGAGTGTAAACACGTTTTAATTAGTGTTTTCATATTCCTTTAATATTTGCACAGTGGTATTATCAGTAAACATGAATTTTAAGTTTTTATTTAATGGTAAGGTGCTCCAAGTTCACCTCTGGCAGTGTTCAGAGGAGCATCTGCAGTTCTGAGAATTTAACTTAAGACAGCAGTAGTGCAAAGCAAATACCTTAACGTCTGAACTTTCTGACTCTTGATTTTTCTTTTCTAAAGGAGTGGCCATACTGTTTTCTATAGAGAAGCACCAGGTTACATTTTCATCAACAGCATGTCAGGATTCTTATTTTTTTCTTCTTATTTTTTTGCTAATACTTGTTTTCAGTCTTTGGGCATAGATCATTCTCACCAGAGTGGGGGGTAGAATCTCATGGCATTTTCCTGATAATAAGTAAAGCTGATCTCACTACTCTTAAGGGGAGATGGCAGATTTCAATGCAGACCTATGTATGCTTGTGTATTTGTATGCCTGCGTGCTAGGGATGGGAACAGAGTCTGCCCTGAATGCTGAGCCATATCCTTTAATACTCAGCATTCTACAATGGTCCAGGCAAATATTTCCATCAAAGAGCACTCACATAATCTATTTTCTCAATGCTATAGAAACTAAATTGAAGAGCTTTTAAAAATAATTTTAAAACTTTAAACACAGTTTCTTTTTTTTATTTCAGGCTTTCAAAATCTTTGGAAATTTTCTTCATTAAAATGTGCAAACATGGGGCCAGTGAGGTGACGCTAGAGGTAAGGTTCCTGCCTTGCAAGCGCTAGCCAAGGAAGGACCACGGTTCGATCTGGTGTCCCATATGGTCCTCCCAAACCAGGGGCAATTTCTGAGCGCATAGCCCGGAGTAACCTCTGAGCATCAAAAAGGTGTGGCCCAAAAAAACAAAACAAAAAAATGTGCGAACACTTTCTGTTTTGTTTTGTTTTTTGGGCCACACCGGTGACTCTCAGGGGCCTCCTGGATATGCGCTTAAAATCGCTCCAGACTTGGGGAGCGAAATGGGACACTGAGGTATTGAACCACAGTCTGTCCTAGTTTAGTATGTGCAAGGCAAATGCCCTACTGCTTATACCACTGTTTCAGTCTCGAATATTTGAGAAATAATTCTTTGGCACCTCTAAACATTTACTCCTCAAAAATTAATACTGTTAACCCCTCTCAACCAGATTTATATTTATATATATTAGAATTATACATAGAATTATCTTTATCATATAGGATTTAAAAATAAATAGTAACAGAGCAACAAAGGATCAAAGGCAATAAAATTGGGTGGTGGTATGTTCACAGAATTGAATTAGAGTGGTGTAGCATTAAAAGAAAGAACTTTCGTGAAGGAAAGTGCACTTTCTGGGAAAGCATGATGCTGAAATGTTGTACGCATGAAACTGAACAGCACTGGAAACAACATTAGCTCCATTTTTTTTAAAGCTTCGAAATACTTTCTTATAATAGTGGACTAAAACATGTGAGAACAAATCAGATATATTATCTAACCTCTACTGCGTAGTCTTTGTCTCCCAGCTTTTACCGTATTGATATGGGATCATGTCTTTGACAAATGAGACTTCCCAGAGGTAACAATCTAAGGAAAGCTTTTGACCTGTACTTTGGCTCTGGACAGAAGCAACTGGAGTGGAAAGTTGCCCTGCTCTATCCTAAAACCAAACAGCCCCCAAATCCCATTTTTCACTCTAACAAATCTAATTTTTCTCAAACGACAGTACACCATGTTGGCTTTCACAGAATGTAGTGACTTCAAATAAATTGATCAAAAGAAAAATGCAGATGAGAATAGGGCATTTTGATAAAAGATGTGATAGGTGATAAACAAATTGTAACAGGAATTCTCTAGTGCTCAGTTTTACTTAAGATTAAGCACACCTTCATCATAACTAAAATTTCAGGCCAGATTTATTTTCTGATTTGCCCTTTCACAGAGGGAGAATTCAATTAAATAGTTATCATGTTTAGAAATGGCATTTTTAAAAGAACTATTTGGAATACATAAAATTTCAGTTTCAGTTCTGTTCATTAAATTCTAAAGCACATATCTACAGTTCTTATTCTATAACTCATCATTTTTTCCCATTTAAGAAATACTCTGGTAGAATTTGCTTCTCTCTAAAGTTCCTTCTGAAAAACAACAACCTCAGCTATTTCAGCATGAATGTTGACTTTTTTATTCTATAAATGCATGCATAAATAAAACAAAGACATACACTTTCATTCTTAGTTTTTATAGTGGGAAAGGAGATGTGAGATAGACTATAAATAATAAAATTAATAAGTAGATTATGTGATGCACTATATGACAGTAAGAGCTACTGGATAAATTCAGCAGAGTCAGCAGTTTGAGAAGCAGTAGACAGTTGGGCAGTTGTAGTTTAAGTATAATGTTCAGGGTGGGTTTTATTAAGACATTGAAATTTAGGCACAAGTTTCAGGTAGATGAAAGAACAAATTATATACTAATCTTATATACTAATCTGAGGACAAACCTGTATTTCTGGTAAATGCCTCCAGAAGAACTAATGGTCAACACTAAATACTATTAAACAGAAATAAAGGGTTTAGGGACCAGAGTTATAATACTACAGGAAAGATACTGGCCTTGCACTTGGACAGCCCAGGTCCATCTCTGGTACTCTGTAATGGTCTCCCAATCTCACCAAGAGATTGGTTCTGAAACAGAAGTAAGACCTCAGCACTTCCAGGTATGGCACAAAATTTTTTTTTGAAAAAGAGAGAAAAAGAAAGAAGATATTTATTCAGTGAATGAGAGTTCCAGACATCCATGGAAGTAAGGAAGATTAATAGGGGATAATATCAATCAGAAAAATGGCAAATGAGAGAAAAGTTGAGCTCTTTGGGGATTCAGGGATTTATTTCTGTAGGAGTTAAAAGGAAGCTATTGGAGTACTTTTTCAGAATGGTATGATTCTGATTTCACTTCAAAGTATTGCTTTGATGCTGTGATGATCTAGATGAATGGCAGAGACAGTGACAGATGAAAAGGTTAGTGAAGAGACTACTGCAAAAAAATCTATGTGGAGGTTTACCAAGACCAAAAAGTTGCATGATCATTAAGTAGTAATAAAAAATGATCAGACTTAAACACCAAATTCAAAGCCAACGACAACAGAATCGATACCCAAGCTACAACAAGACACAGAGGAAAACACATACTAGCAGCCCAAGGGGTAAAGGAAGGGGATATGGGATGTATACTGGGAACAGGGGTGGAGGGAGGACATCTTTGGTGGTGTGAATTTCCCTGATTCAATGTCACTATGTACTTAAAATATTACTGTGAAAGATATGTAACCCACTTTGATCAAAATAAAAGAAAGAAAATCTACATGGAAATTGGCTGTAACTTAGATGGAGCTGGAGGATATCATGTTATGTGAGGTGAATCAGAAGAGGAAAGAAAACTACAAGATGATTTCAATTATTTGTGATATGGATAATATAGATACAATATGATGCAAGATATAAAAAGGGGATACCCAGATTAGTATAAATTCCAGTTACACAAATGAGAGGACAGAGAAGGAAAGATATCACAAGGGAGAGTAAGAAGAAGAGTATGACAGATAATAAACATATTGTGGTCAAAGAATCTGCTAACTACAACTGCTATGTTTAAGTTTATTTATAAAGGTTGCTTATGTTTTCGAAATAACTAGTAATATGTGATTGCCCTTAATACAAAGGCAGAAAAAGAGGAGGAGGGTATTGGAAGATTCATTTGGGTCACTTTCAGCATCTATTTTGAAGATCATATAATCTTTCTAATTTAATTACATTACATGAATGTTGAGCTTAGTTCTGATACTTTCTATGCGTTGAGTAGTATACAGCTTATTTTGAACACTAAAAACAATTTTTGTAATAGTTACATCTTTTCTATATTTTTCTTTTTAATTCAATACAACCCTAGCAAAAAAAAAAAGAGTTGAGTGTACAGCTATTTGGTTATGTAGCTGGCCTGCTCTCCAAAAGATGGCATTCATATACTCTTTTGTTTTACATCTCCTCCCTGTCAAAAAAGTGCTCAGTGTTTTAAGTTGTCACAGGACAAATAGGACACACTCATGTTTCACAATTTATGAAGAAGCTTATTTAATTAATGTTAGGCAATTCCATCACAATATGACATCTTTAGCCTTTTATTTCTTTTGGAAACATTTAAAAATCATATTTATAGTGCTGGGAGAGAGGCTAGAGAAATGTTGGGATTTTGAGCAATATGATGACTGGAGGAAGAAATACCAACTAACTATAGGTTGGTCTTGACAATTGTGTTCCAGGTCAGCTTTATGAGTAACAATATTATCTCTGATTATTGCCACTCAGTTGACTGAGCTGATTACATATGATTAAATATATATAATCACTAATTATGGTAATAATACAATATATATTATATGATATATATTATGGCAATAATAGTATATATATCAACCATATAGTCTGCAAAGCAAACATGTGAACTATGTATTTTTTGTTTTTTGCTATATTAGTGGAAATTATTGATTTTTTAAGGAGTTGATTGATTTCTACAGGTCTTATCACTGAGAAATGAAAGAACTAAGCACAAAAATGGTATCAGATATTTACTCTAGTCATATTATTTTAATGGGACCTATGCTGCATCCTCTTTCTTCAAGCTTGTGAAACTGGAAAGAGAAGGTGGAGCATAATTGATCATTATTCTCTTTCACAGTCTTGCTATGAGTTGATATTTCCAGAAACATTTTCTATTTTTTTTTTTTTTTGGTTTTTGGGCCACACCCAGTGATGCTAAGGGGTTACTCCTGGTTATGCGCTCAGAAGTCGCTCCTGGCTTGGGAGACCATATGGGAAACTTGGGGATCTAACCACGATCCATCCTAGGTTAGCGCAGGCAAGGCAGGCACCTTACCTCCAGCGCCACCGCCTGGCCCTGAAGAAACATTTTCATGTGATCTCTAAGGTCTTGACCTGAGCTGCAGTCAATCTACATGAAACATTAACTAGTGATCGCCCCCAGAGGAAAGCCTTCAGACTCTATCCATGCCATGGGGAGCACTCCCTCCCCATCTCCATACTTAGATTGTTAAGATATTCATTCCCAGTCCCTAAATTTCATTAGAGACTTGCTGCTTTAGATATAATTATTGTTGCAGTTCTATGATGAGTCAGGGGACCTGCTTATGAAGTCTGCTGTGCTATTATGCCCTTTACTAATGTTAGGCCTTTTTATATAAATCTGGAAATAATTCTATATATGTCTCCTTTATAGGCTAAGAGCAAAAAGTCACCATCTGCCTTTCCAGAAAATAATATTAATGGGGCTAATGCCTTGATTTAAATTGGAGCAGCATCTAAAATTAGCGAAACTGAAGACACAAAATTCACTCTGTCAGAATTTATTGATTTTACGATTAGCAGTGAAAGTTTATTTCTTAAAATTTACTAGCTATTTCAAAAATGAAGCATGCCAGTGGCTAAAAATCGACATGAATCATCATATCTATGTATCACCCACAATGCCAAAATGATTTATAATAATCAAGTTCTAGTTGTTTAAACACTCCTCAACTAAAGGAGCTTCACTAGAAAAAAATTGCACATTCTGACATTTTTATGCATTTTTAATGGATCTAGCTTAAAGCAAGCAACACAATCTATTTCTAGGTAAATTTAGTTTAAATATAATAAAGAGAAGATTATTTTCTTAAGGATAGAGTAGACACTTTTTAACTTGAAATTTAATTAAGTAAAGTTTTAGGAAGTAACTCTAGGTTGAAAATTACTTAGACTTCAGGACATTTTAAGATGCTTATAATTAAAATGTGGACAGAACTTCAACCATCACAGGTTATTTTTACCCTATATAAGAGAGTAATTATTTGCTAACTTAACTACACTTTTCTTCTCCTTATAAAATTAAGTTCTTCAGGGTGCCAGGTTCATCCATAACTGGTGATGCTCAGGGGTTACTCCTGGCTATGTGCTCAGAAATCGCTCCTGTCTTGGGGGACCATATGGGATGCCGGGGGTCAAATCCCTACTGCTGTGCCACAGCTCCAGCCTCAAGAGATATTCTTTTTAGTTTGTTTGTTTTGTTTTTTGGGGGGGCCACACCCGGTGACGCTCAGGGGTTACTCCTGGCTATTCGCTCAGAAGTCGCTCCTGGCAGGCACGGGGGACCATATGGGGACCTGGGGAATCGAGCCACAGTCCGTCCTAGGTTAGCGCAGGCACCTTACCTCCAGTGCCACTGCCCAGCCCCCATGAAGAGATATTCTTAATTGTAGTCACTTAGATTTCAGCACTTAGTTTTCAGAACTTATAGTATGTATAAGTATGCAACTCTTAGGTAAACAAGAGTTGCAAAATAAATCTGGAAAACATAAAATTAGTTTTGCAAAAGTTCAAAACTTCCAAAGTATTTATTTAAAAAGGAAATTTTTATGCTGTATTTCTAGTACCTAAACCAGTTTCTGCTAATAGCTGGACTTCTAGTAAATATTTATTTAACATTGGTTAACATTAAATGTTTTATAAATGTTAAATAAAACATTAGATGCTTTATTCATCTCATTAATATTTCAATTATTTCAGCAAACGTGAGTACTTACACTTTGCTAAGCAATGCACTAAGGCACAGGAATAAAAAGAACCACTCATATAGTATTCACATATATGGATTTTCAATAATTTGCACCTAAAATTTATTTCATAATGTTATAGTGCAGTGAGATGTAAATAAAAACAAATAAACTAAAAATGAACAAAACCAGGCTGTGAAGGGGCAAAGTACAATCCTACAAGAGAAAGTGATTGTCTGCCTAAGAAGATCAGATGGAACTTAAATAGGATAAATAGGTCCAGATTTGTGAACAAAATCTTGACGAATGAATGAAACTTTGCAGATCCCAAAAAGAATGTGTCCTATCTTTTTTTTCCCCCTTCCAATGTCAACCCTTATCATTTCTTACAACGCTGGAGAACATCATTTTGTATATTTTCACTGAACTGTTTATCTTTCTTAATGGTTTTTTGTTAGGAAAGGTCTTCCAGAGAACAGCCGGTGTTCAGTGCCAAGCACTGTCTATGTCTGCTCTTATGTTCTCATCGATATATGAGACAGCATATCCCTGCCTTAGAGGATTTCCATTCAGATACTTCATGGAATAGACGATGATGACATGGCCTGTGGGCTGGGAAGCTCTCCTCTCCTTCCCACAGGAAGGCAATTAGAAACTCAGTAAAACAGAGATGAAAACAGGAGGGGCAAACAGGAGGGGCATGAAAAGGACATTCCAGGAAGAGATAAGACCTTGTATAAAACCACCTACACCCAGAAGCTCCAATGAGTCGGTTCCTGGGAGCCTTCAAAATCATTGGTTTTAAAGTAAATGGAAAACAGGTTTCCTCTCTCTCTCCTGCCCTACTTCACCTTCTCCAACCCTGTTGCACACTGGCAGGACTGACAGGCAGCAGGGAATCAGGCTTTCAGTTTTCCGGGATTCTCCTCCCACAGAGTCTGAAGTTGCAAGCCACAGGTTTCTTGGAACTGAGAATATTGTTTGAACTCCTGCTAAAAGTGGCGATGTTTTTGAGTCACATTACACAAGCATATTTATACCATCTGTTTATGACATTTACAGGTGGACACTATGATTCATTACACATACAGACTTCTAAATTTAGACTCTTGGAAAACCCTGAGCTTGGGGGAGTTCTGGGGATGGGAGTAGAAGGTAGTTGAAATAGTTCCATAAAATTTTTATTGCTTTTCATATAAAAATCTTACCTGGAATAATTGTTTTGAAGAGTATGACATAAAAAGCATTTGGTAAATGAGGACAAGAATGAGGATGAAGGACATGACAAAATATGATAATAGGCTATCAAATATTCCTTTTTCAGGTGTGTGTATGTGTGTGTGCAATGTGTACATGTTAAAGAAGCAGAAAATATTTTCATGATATCAGAAATAAGTCATTTCTATGTCAAAGCAAAGATTCAGTTCTAGGATATATTTCTCCCCAGATAAGTTCTTATATGATTTATAAAACATATTTGTGTTCCTCATCTTCATATACAGATCATTCTTCATTTGAAAAACTCCTACCAGTATCCTTCATTCAAAATATACACAAACCTAAAATGGATTCACAAGATAAATACTTCCCTTTGGTTTCATAGATAATTCCCCTTTTGATATTTAGAAATACTACTTCCAACTCAAGCCAAGGCTAGTAACCCTTTGTTCACTATGATTAGGTAAATATACATTAAGCAGCTTTATAAGTCACAATTGTTAAAGTGTTTTCAATAACAGACATCTCAACCGTCTGATGTAGTTCTTCCCCCCTGGGTGGGGTAGACTTCCAAGTGTCAAAGTAAAAAGAACTCACAGTAGTTTTCAATTAGTGGATAAACCATCTAAGTAAATAAAGCAATACCTTTAAGAGCACTGGAAAAAGGAGGCACTGAAGTAGAACAGTTTAAAGAAAAGGGGAGAAGTCTATTTAGCTACTAAGTGACCCCAGGGGTAAAGAATAATTTCTTTAAGACATTTTTATGAAAGGTCTTGCAATAAGAAGGCTCATTGAAAACAATTTCTCTTCAAGTTTATTGGAAACAGATGAAGTTTGTAGGAAACACCAGCAGTTTAATTCCAAACAAAGTACAGTAGGTCAGTCAGAGGGATCAACTTTAGAAATCTTTTGTTCCTTCATAGAATACTAATGGTTTTGAAGAATCCCCTGGTCATGAAGTAAACTATTTACATATTGAGAATAAGAGATAGTTTAGAGGAAAAGCTCATGAACTCTGCCAATAGGAGATGACTTTCCTTGAATGTTTACAGTCCTTGCTTATCAAGGGATTTTATACATTTTCAATTAAAAATTAATCTAATTTATATTGAATAAATATTTTTCAGATTAGATTTTTTAATTCATATAAATATGTATTATAATATTTTACTTATTAATGTAGATACTTGAGCAGCATATATAATATTTTCTAAAATGATGTTTCAGACTTCTTAACACTTCTGTTATTCTCAGACAATAAGATGTCTCAAAAATGGGTTTTTGTATAAGTTGTTCAATAATTGTCTATTGAGTCTACTATGTGCTGGGATTTTTTGTTTGTTTGTTTTGGTTTTTGGGTCACACCCGGCAAGCTCAAGGGTTACTCTTGGCTCCACGCTCAGAAATTGCTCCAGGCAGGCTCGGGGGACCATATGGGATGCCGGGATTCGAACCAATGACCTTCTGCATGAAAGGCAAACACCTTACTTCCATGCTATCTCTCCAGCCCCTGTGCTGGGATTTTTATCAGGCTGATGGAACATTGTATGAGTTCTTGAATTCAAGAATAAGTGAGAGTTCTTCCCTTTCTAGTCTACATTCCAAAAAAAAAAAACAAAACAGATCAATAAACTGCCATTAGTAAATAAAGAAATATAGAACTGTGAACAGAGTTCAGTGCTAGGAGTCATTCCTGGAAATACTCAAGAATCCATACAGTGCCGGAGATGGAAATCATAGCTCATGCATCTAAATACTTCATCCATTTGAACTGTCTTGGAAAAAATTATTCAATTTAATGTGAACTATGAATAAAGATCAACTAATGGTAATATGAAAATTAGGAATCCAAAGAGGAAATAGTATTCTGGGACTTTCCAACCTTTGCAATGTAGTTCCAGAGTGACTCTTTAGAATTTTCTACTCATTACTTCCAATTAATAGGAGTCACATTTATTATGCAAATGTCTTTTCTGAGAATTCCCAGATTGAAAAATTGCAGTTTTCTACATTTTCCTAGAATTCATTTGTTTGGGTTTAAGCTTAGTAATTTTATAGTATTTGTGTTTTCAATTTTCATAATATTTGTATTTTCAATGTAAGCTCTCCCAAGTAATTTGATCTGTAGTGTAGCTGAAATTTACTTAATATCATACCAGGAAAATTTAAATTTGAATAATAAATCATCATTTTTATAATTAATACAATTATAATTAAAACCTTAAATCAAGTTTAGTATTTAAAATAATCTTATGAAAGTTTATAAAGGTATCTGTCCCATTTTTCAAGATGAGAACCTTCCTAGTTCTTATTAAGTAATTAAACTAAAGGCACATCATTTAAAATCAAAGGATATTAACTCAGAAATGCTACATATTTGATGATTGGGTTCTTCAGCTTCTCTTTGAATTTGATGTCATAAAGCAGTGGCATTGAAGATAGAAGATTCAATTTCATTTTCAGTTTGTTGTTAACAAATCCTTTGACTTTCCTGAATTAATTTCACTAGTTGAGAAGCTTGACTTTAAATTCCAAGCCAACACACACACACAGCTACTCACCCATCCAATGATAAATTTATGTCCTCAAAAAGCAGCCCTTCAGCCATTAGTTTCTTTTTCCTGATAAATCAATACATATCACCCCCAAATTTCCAGTATTTCTATAGAAAAAACCCATATGCCATTTGTTATCTATCCGCTTCTCCAGTCAGCAGTATGTAATGCAAGACCAGCACTGGGTGAAAATGAAACGAGATGATTAGATTTAAATACTTATTTAATACAATTGCAACTGGATTTTAAAAAGAATATAGGAGGATTAATTTGTTAATTATGGGATGCTTGGTTACATAGAAGTATAGTGACATTTTAGTGACAAGGCAAACGCTCTACCTCTACCTCTATGCTATAGCTCCAGCTCCTCCAAAACATTTTTTAAGACAAATTTCGAGTAAAGATAGTTTATGTAGAAAATAATCCCAGAAATCAGAAATAAGTTTGTTTTCCACATATGTGGCCTTGGTGATATCACTGGATAATTCTTCTGGAAATCAGGCTGGTTCTGAACTGTAACAGTGCTATCTTTGAGACCTCTATTATAGATTGTATAAACAGTAATGAATGGAGAATGGAAAACCTTGCATGTAGTTTTATGCTTAATATAATCAATTGTTTATTTCACCCCTGCTCACCATTTTCCTGGGTAGACTTAGTAACACTGCCTGAGCTACATGCAGGACTATATTTGAACAAATAAATTCTTCCAGAATTTGCTGTTAATTCTGAGAAATGAACCAAAAAGTTCATCTTGGTAAAATAAACAAATTGTATTATGCTTTATACAGAAACTCTAAGGACTTTCATAGTAGAATTGGGAGATAAGACTCCACCCTACTGCGTCCTACTGGGGGAACTGTGAACTGAGGGGACTCTCTTTCTGTGCTGCTTTCTTTGCTGAATTCTTGGAGCTCCCCCCAAAGACCAGAGCCCTGAGAAGTGAATCCAGCGGTCGCTGCAAGCTGGGGCTGCCAGCTGACTAATCAGTGAGTAAGAACCCGCTGGCTAAGGAGACTCCCAATTGGAGAGCTGGTTGCTCCTCCTACGGGAGACTCC
>PVKC010004148.1:0-36509 GCA_004027635.1 Crocidura indochinensis | reverse complement strand
TGTCTTTGTGTTCTGTTCAGATCGATCTATGCTTTCTTGGAGTTTTACAAGCATATTCCATATTTCTATTTTAAATTCCTTATCCGAGAGGTTAAGCGGATGATTGTGATTTTTAGGGTCGTCCAAGCCATCATCTTCATTCTCAGTGCCTAGTTTTGCCTACGAGCTTTCCGCATTGTTGCTCTAGTAGTGTGGTTTTTCCTGTGTGTTGTGATGTGGTTTATTGGTTAGAAAGAGTGTGCGGCCGCTCCGCTTCGCTTCGAGGCCGCGCTCTTCTGGGGTGCCCGGAAATCAGAGCGTAGTGGGCGGAGTCTCCCGGAGGGGTAGCTCTCAGCCCTGCAATGGGGAACCTCTGCACCTGGCAAGGTCTTACTCACTCATTGGTGGGCTGGCGACTTCAGAGTGCAATGATTTCTGGGTTTGCTTCCCAGGGCTCTGTTCTCAAAGGAGAACTCCAAGGAATCAGGACAGACAGAGGCAGGAAGAGATCCCCTTAGTCCTCAGAGTTCTTCTGGGACGCCCCATACATTTTTTTCTTATTTTCATTAGTTTTAATATGGATGTCCAATTGTTCTGGTACCATGTTAAAGAGATCATTTTTGTTCATCTTATTCTTCTTTTCCTGTGTCAAAGATTCTTTGACTAAATTGTTGTGAGTTTGTTTCTGAGACTTATGTTCTGTTTTATTAGCTTATGTAGCTATTCTTTTACCAATAGTATATATTATTTTGATCACTTTGGTTTATAGTAAGCTTTGAAGTCGAGATGGTCAAACCTTACAATGCTGCCCTTTTCAAAATAACATAGGTCATTTATTTCAATATCCAAAAATCCATAATAAATTTTCCAGCATCCACAAATAGTTTTGTTTAATATTTCATTGAATTTGTAGATCAGTCTGAGGTAATAATATCTTGAAAATTTTAATAATTTCTATCCTATCTACAACCAAAAACATATTTCTTTTATAACTTTTATAATAGTTCATAATTTTTCTCACATTTATAGTTATTATTCATGCTTTGTTATATTTATAGCTGAGTATTTCATTTTGGGAGGTACTAGTATAAATAAAATTGTGCTTTAGTTTCAATTTTCATTGCTTCTATTTAACAAAACCAATTGACTTTAATATATTATTCTTTTTTTTTTTTTACTTTTCGGGCCACACCCATTTGATGCTCAGGGGTTACTCCTGGCTAAGTGCTCAGAAATTGCCCCTGGCTTGGGGGGACCATATGGGATGGGGGATGGAACCGTGGTCCTTCCTTGGCTAGCGCTTGCAAGGCAGACACCTTAATTCTAGCGCCACCTCGCCAGCCCCAATATATTATTCTTGTATTTTGATATAAAATCTTATTAACTTAGGGGCTGGAGAAATAGAACAGTGGTAGAGTGTTTGCCTTGCTGATCCAGAACAGACGGTGGTTCAAATCCCGGCAATCCATATGGTCTCCGTACATGCCAGAAGTAATTTCTGAGCACAGAGCCAAGAGTAACTCTTGAGTGGTGTTGAGTATGACCCCAAATAAAAAAAAACCTTACTAATTTAAAGTTTTTGTTAATTTTTATTTTCTATATAAATGATATACTGTCTATGATCATGTGTAATGTTCAATGTCTGTACATATGCCTTTTATTCCCTTTTCTTGTCTTATTGAATTAATGATAACTTTAAGTTTGATGTAGTAAAGCAGTGGTGAGAGGGATCACCCTTGCTTGCTCCTGGTCTTATGAAAAATATAATTTCTCATTAATTCACTTTTTGTAATATTGCAGTGTTCTTTGTAGCCACTCCGTATTAATTTGAAGAATGTAAACATCATTCTTAGATTAAGAATCTTTTATCATGAGTAAGCATCAAATTTTGCTGACTTCCTTTTATGCTTATATTGATATATTTATTCTTTATTTTAGCTTATATATGTGATATTGTGCACTCATTAAGTTTTAACATTAAATCAATCTTTAAAAATAATATCTTTATTTAAGCACCATATTAAAATAGGTTTGTAGTTGGGTTTCAGTTACAAAAAAGAACAACCCCCCCTTCACCAGTGTAACTTACTACCATTAATGCCCCCTATTTTCACACTCCCCCATCCCTGCCTGTATTCAAGACAGGCATTCAATTTCTCTAACTTACACCATTTTCATGATCATTGTCAGTGTAGTTATTTCTCTACCTGAACTCAATCTTGAATGATAAAATAAATGCCACTTATTTTTTTTTATGGTTTTTTTTTTTTGGGTCACACCCGGCAGTGCTCAGGGGCTACTCCTGGCTCCATGCTCAGAAATTGCTCCTGGCAGGCACGGGGGACCATATGGGGCACCGGGATTTGAACTGATGACCTTTTGCATGAAAGGCAAACGCCTTATCTCCATGCTATCTCCCGGGCCCAATGCCACTTATTATTGTATCTATTACTTTAGCTAGTTTTAGATTTGGTTTACTAAGATTTTTTTTGAAGATTTTTTAAATCTATATTTAAATCTATATTTTTAAATCTATATTCAGTTTTATTACAAATAATGTCTTGGATTTATGATAAGGTGATTATTATCTTATAGAATTATTATAAAAGCATTATGCCTTCTACTTTATAGAAGATATTAAAAATATAGTTTTCTGGGCAAATATTTCGCAATCTTCACTTGTCTTAATTCTTTATGTTTTGGAAGGTGTTACTGATTCAAATTATTTAGACTATATATGTGCATATATATTTAGAATATATATTTGGATATTTTTTCCATCTCTATGTGAGTTTTAGTAGATGATTTTTAAGAACCCTTAAATCCCTAGAATTCAAAGAACTCTCATATTCTAAGTCAGGCTAAAATGTCTCTAAAGAAATGAGTGCATATACCTGTTCTTTTTCTATTGCATACTCAGTTCTAAACTCAATATCTGACATATTGTCAATGTTATTCAGCTGAGGTTGGTTTAATGAATACAATCTATGAATAGGAAAGGAACCTAATATTATATCATACAGAGTGTTGGTATGTGAACATATCTTGAATGACAATCTGTCTTTTATTATTCAAGAGAAAGGAGGACTCACAAAACTAACCAGATTTTCAATTTCTGTTAGACAAGTACTTTTTGCTTTTTGGACAAGATTGTTGTTGTTACTGTTTGCTTGTTTGTTCTTGGCAGTAGGTGTAAGATATTTTGGTCACACTCAGAAATACTCACTAGATACTCCTCACAATATTTAGTATTATCACTAGTGTGGTTGAGAATACAAAGTAATGTCAGAGATTAAATTCAGGTCCCCTGAATGCAAATGTATCCTACTCCAGATATTGAACTATATCCCTAGCATTGTGATTGACTCCTGTTTTTTTTTCCTTTTACTCTGAGGGAGAGGGAGGGAGAGGTTAAGGGAGGGAGAGGGGGAGGGAGAGAGAGAGAAGAGAGTGAAGGAGAGGGAGAAGGAAAAGAGAGGGAGGGAGAGAAAGGGAAAGGGGGAGAGGGAGAGAGGATCGTGATTGACTCTTATTTGTTGTCATCCTACCATTTCAAGGCATTCCTCAGTTAAAATTTTTCCTAAGATACTTGTGCTTGCAGGATACTTGTGCTGGGGAATATTTATTCATTCCTGTTCTGTAAAGAAAGAATCTCTGTCAGCTATGTTGATACACATAACTCATTTATTTTATCACAGTCTTTAATAAAGTCTAACTTTTAAAAGTCTTACTGATTATAATAACTAGCCATTAATAACATAATGACTTTTATTTAGGGACCCAGGAGCACTTCCAAAACAAATGTCCAGTGGCATCAATTTTGATAGGTCTGGCCACAAAATTATTGCTTTTGCTTCCTCTTTCTGTACTCAGTTTAAATGTTTTATGAAGTCCTGAGTTAAGTGCAGGAGTCATGATTTATGGAGTTTAAGTTCAAGTAGCAACAGATATAGAGGTGAGGATATTTGGTTTCTAAAATTAATAGCAAATCAAGTTTTCTCAATGGCAATATCTATAGACTAATCAGAGGAGAGCATATAGACAGAAAGTTCTTGTGTCTTTCAATATACATATTTTGTGGGCCAAGATCCAACAATCTGGCATGTGGAGCAAGATCTGTTTGGAAATAATTAAGGTAAAAAATCATGATATGATTAGTGATAATGTAAAAGGGGTGCATCTTCTCTTTCACACACAAACACACACTTGTGATAATAGGATAAAATGTTGATTCACAGTTAATAAATTGGTTCTTACACAATCTTCTATTACCACCTCAAGTCTCAGTGAGAGTGAGAAACTGATTTCTGCTAATCACACCCACCTCAACAACAATATTTTGCCAAGGCAGCCCAAGTTGATTGAGAGAGCTATATATTTTAAATTTCTAGTGTGTCCACATTGGTTGTTATATTGGTGACATTGAAAAGAAGAGTCCTTCCTAAAAGTTTACTCATGGCAGAAGAGTTCTGTTTCATATCCCATAAGCAAATTAGAAGAATGATTTCTTTTAAATTTTTCATTTTTATTATTTTGTTTTGAGTTACTTACAAGCATTACTTAGAAGTCCTGAAGACTCAGTTGGAGATTCTTGATCAACTGGGCCAATGTGAGGGACTGAGGATATGGTAATACTTGAATCTTACAATACCAGGGATTGTCTGAGATACTCTGAGTTCAAAAGCTTCTAGGGTAACACCTGTTAATACTCATGGAGTCATATTATGACAGTATCAAACCCTAGTTGGTTGCAGAAAAGTCATACATCCTAACCCTACACTATGCCTCTTGTTTCTTACTTCTATTTTGGAGATATGTTAGGATTGAAACTCAAAGTTTCACACATGCGAAGCAGATATCCTACCATTGAGTTCCATCCCTTCCCCAAAGAGCTGTGCACAAAACAAACAAAAACAAACAATATTGCTATAGATGTAGGGTGAAAGAAATCCTCATCTGTTACTTATGAGTTTGCTGTCTGATTCAATATTTTGGAAAACATATGAAAACTCAAAAAATTAATAATTGAGTTGTAACCACACCCAGAAATGCAGTCACCATGTTTGAATGGGGCCAGATTCATAGATTCACACTTTTCTTGAATGAGATGTAAGCAGCAGAAAGAAAGAGAGGTGGTCCAAGACCTACCCTGCTGTACCAAGTTTGCTGACTCCATCATCCAGAATCTACATTTCCTGAGAACCCTGCCTCATCTGTAACCCTCTAAAGGACACCAACTGTTTTCTGTTTGCTTGATTTGGGAGGCCACACCCTGCTGTGTTCAGAGGCTACTTCTAAACTGCACTCACTCAGAAATCAGTCCTGGAGGCCTTGGATGACACTTGAGATGTTGGGCATCGAACCAGGGGTGACCTCATGCAATAAAAAAGCCTTAATCATTGTGTTATTGCTCCAGCAATAGGATAGAAGGATACCAATCTGATTACCAGTTCAGTTTGCTGACTTTTTGGGATAATAACACCAATGCATTTTGGAGCAAGTGCCAGCACCCTTTCCCCATATTTTTCTTCTAGAAGACTTGGCAGCTGAGTTTTAGTATTCCTAAAATCATAGTATCAGGAATAGTGCTTTGAATTACTGGTCAACTTCATTTGTTTGATGCTGTCATCCCTATAGTAGTAACTATTTTGTTACATCAAAATGAGCCCATCAGAGTATTTGTTTTTCAGGAGCAAAGGTTTAGATAATTAAACAGTGTCAGACATCATAACTCCTAACAGGTGCTGATAAATATGAATATTATGAAATATATTTCTAAAATATGAGTTAAGTTCATGTGAGTTATTTATATAAACTTTTATCACTGCCATTTTTAGCAGAACGAATAGCTAACATCAATAGCTTATTAAACCTTTGTCATTGCATTAATTACTTCCTTGTATATACAATAATTTTCACAAATGTATTTGATACTGTACTTTTTATTTCTTTTTTTCTTCTCTTTCATTTTCTTTTCTTCTTTTTTTTTTTGTTGGGGGGACACACCCGGTGACGCTAAGGGGTTACTCCTAACTATGTGCTCAGAAATCTTTCCTCACTCCTGGCTTGAGGGACCATATGGGATGCCGGGGGATCGAGCTGCAGTCGGTCCTATGTTAGCCACATGCAAGTCAAATGCCCTAATACTTGAGCCAGTGCTCCAGTCCCCCACTTAATTTTTATTTATTTATTTTCAATAACTTTGTCTTCATGTACTTAGAAATAAATGTACTATGGTTAACTATGTCAACTGTGTGGTGTGTTTTCTATAAATGAAAGTAATAATAATTATAATAATTAATTTTGCAATTGACTCAGCAAGTCTACTTTTTCATATTTAATTCAAGGATCCAAAATACTATTCTGAGAAGACTTTTGTGTCTCAATGTTCATTCCAGCATTGTTAACATTAGGGAAGATATGGAAATAACTTAGTGCTTAATATAGGGCTGAATAAAGAACACTTCTCAGAATAAGAAGAAACCATACGATGTGCTGCTATATAGTTGGAACTAGACACTCAAATGCTAAGTAAGGTCACTCAGGAGATTGATTCACACAGAATCACTCATATATGTATACAAAAAAAATAAAACATAGTGAGAGAAACAGAATTGACCCAATAATAACAGGACTGGAGAATTGATCTACAGAATAAGCTTAAAGGCTAAGATGAGGGCAGGGGTTGTGATAGGACTGGAGGTTGGGATGAGTACTGGAACATTGGAAGAGGAGTGTAGTTATTCTGGTGGTAAGGTGGTGTTGGAACAATGTATGTAGAAAACTTATATTAATACTATTATAAATCATGGTACCTCGATAAAAAAGGAGATAACATATTTCAAGATTTCTATATTATCCTTGTAGTCTAGAATAGTACCTTCTCTATGTGTGAATTTCTCAAAGACATTTAAAAGGCATCGTGTCCTAAGCAAACCCCCATTATATAAACATTTTACTAATAGGAATAATTCAGGGCAAAGGGTGTATTGTCTATGTCTACAAATATAGTAATGTTACAGTCATTTATTTTCTCCTAATCCTTTAATTGGGAAAACAAAGAAAAGGATTAAATGTCACTATCTTTCTGAGTGAATCACCTTGATGTTCTGGCTTGTAAATTCAAATGTAAACAAGATTATAGAAGATCTTTTAAATACTTTTGGGAATGTGCTTCTAAAATAGCACAATAACTTATACTTCATTCACTCATTCAGAGAAGCCCTCTCTTGTTACCTTATGTACAAGTATCTTATGTACACTATTTGACCTCTGAATTGATAAGCTCCCCACTAACACAGATTCCTCTGGCATTCGTTCAGAACCTATGTGGACGCTGTACAGAGCACTGGATACTAAAATGTGGCTCTAATCTGAAGGCTCTCAAAGCCTAAAGGGGGAAACACACTAATGAACAGGTAAATTAAAACTCAGGAAATTAGGGCATACTCCACTGCTTCACTGTGCTGAAAGGGTAGGGGAGGTCACAAGGGAACTGTAGTTTACAAAGTGAAATGAAAGTTGATTAAAAGAAACTTTCCAACAGTATTTTGCATTTATTCAGACTAGCTCTTAAAAACTAGCAAAATGGGCTACATTTTCTTTGCAATTTCCTTTCTCTCTTAATTTATCTCATTCACTTTCTCCCACTGTCCACTGATCCGGATTCCTGGTTTTCTCTGTCAGAGGTTGATCTTGATTCTGGAAACGTTCCCCCCCACCCCCAGATCACTGTAGTACAATTGTTTTTCCTTACCTGCACCACATAGTTCACTATTTTGCACATTACAGTAAGAAAAATCAAATATATATAGTCTCTCTCATTTTTCCATTGGTCCCACTCAGATTTACCAGAAATTAGAATATCTTTAATTTGGCTTATGCCACCTATTTAATCCCTTGTTCCCAACCCCCTGAAGGAAATATATAACATTTACTTATACTCAAAGATATTATTAATACGTATTTCTTAATAAGTAATTCAAGGTTATCATTAAGAATGGATGTTGTTGGCCAGAAAGATGATGCAGGAGTTAAGGTGCCTGGATGAGACTGACATAGTTTGATCCGAAGCACTTTAGAGTAACTCAAAGTCAGTAATGATCCCTGTGCACAGAGCCAGGAGCAACCTTTAAGAATTACTGGGTGTCTTCTCAAACCAAAAAAAAAAATAAAAGGATTAAAAAGTGCCGAGAGCTACTGGACTTGAGCAGGTCCAGATAGAAGATATAATGGATTCTCAGACATATTGAATGAGGTTAAATCAAGGATTATAGAAGTCATGATACGTTGGTGGTGGTGGCATGGTAGGGTTTTATGTCAAAGCATGGCAAGGTATTATTGTGACTGTATTGGTATCTACACTCTGAACATCAATTATACCTAGATTTACAAAGGTGAATGAATCATTTAATATTTTTAATCAACTAAGTAATAGAGAACCTAGGGAACATTTTTTTATTTTGAACTTTGGTTTATGATTATATTCTACTTACCACTTCTATTGTCTGCTTTCACTAAACTTTAATTACAATATATGCTGCTGTGATTTAATCATTTCCTTATAGACATAACTCTGTTTTTAGTTCTTTAGTTGATGTTCAACTATGAATATTATTTGTTATAGTAGCGCCTTTTATTTGCTTTTCAGTACTTTACTCATACTTTATTGACTTTGATTTAAAACTTTTTCTACCAAACTTAAAAGTTAAAATAAATTTCTGTACTAAGAAAGTAGCAGGAATATAATCTATATTGTTAAAATTAAAAATATTATTTGAATTTATTTTGGTTTGAAAAATTTCAAGTGAGATGATCTTTATTTTATTTTTAAAAACGATTTATTTATTTAAGGACCATGATTATAAACATATTTGCAGTTGGACTTCAGTTATAGAAAAGAACACCACCACCCCCCCTTCACCAGTGCAACCTCCCCACCACCAGTACCCACCATCTCCACCCTCTACCACCCTCTGCCAGTTTTGAGACAGTCATTTTATTTTTCTCACTCACAGCCAATGTCATGGTAGTTGTGAGTGTAGTTATTTCTCTAACTGAACTCACCACTCTTAAGCTGTTTAGCAAGAAATATCAAGTATTAATGCAATAGCATATTCCTCAGTCATTAATCTATTTCACATTATTCTAACTATTAGTTTCAATTTCTTCAAGTTATGTTGCAATAAAAAGTATCTTGAACAACTAACAGCATTTTTCCTGATTTTTAATTTACTTAAAAATTTCTGGCAGTGCTGGGTTTTGCTTTTCTTACTCAAAAGGAAACAAAATGAGTTTCCAAAAACAAGTATTAGCAACTTTCTTTTGCTTGTTTGTTGAACACACTGGGAGGTACTCAGGGATTACTTTTGGATCTGCTCTTAGAAAATACCCTTGGGAGGCTTGAGAAACCATAAGCAAAGCCAACCTAGGTCGGCTGCATTAAAGGCAAACACCCTCCTCTCTTTGCTATTGTTCTGGCCACTGTGCAGCATTTAATTACTTTATTTAAAAAAAACATAGTTACAAAATTGTTTATGATTGAATTTCAGTCATAGAATATAGAATGTATATCACCTTTACAAGGACATATTTCTCTTTACCAATGTGTCCAGTTTCCCTCCCACCCTATCATTGCCTGGCTCTGGGACAGACATTTTACTTCTCTCTCTCTCTCTCTCTCTCTCTCTCTCTCTCTCTCTCTCTCTCTCTCTCTCTCTCTCTCTCTCTCTCTCTCTCTCTCTCTCTCTCTCTCTCTCTCTCTCTCTTGCTCTCTCTCTTGCTCTCTCTCTCTTGCTCTCTCTCTCTGTCTCTCACTCTCTCTGTCTCTTTTTCACTCTCCTTTTGACATTGTGGTTTTCACAATTGTTAATGAAGTGATACCATGCATATCAATTTATCCCATTCAGTATCCAGTTCTTGCCTATAGTGATTTTTTAGTTGATAGTTCCACCTGTCATTATCATAGTTGACCCTCTGTACCCTAACTGCACTCATTGCAACTATTATTTATTATATTGTAGAAGTTGGTTATTACCCATTTGGGGGATGTGTTGGTTTTGATTCACTCCTTATTATCTGGCAGCTATAATTTCTCAGCCTCAATCTGCTATGAAGGATTCTTAAATTTCATATGTATACCTGGGATTTTGGTAGAAATGAAGATTGTAACCACTGGATGGAGAGATATATTAAACTACGGTGTTATGCTATGTTTTTTGTCAAAAAATATAAATAGGTTTTGCAAGTAGTCTGGAGATAAAATAGTTTTCTTTTTTTTTTATTTTTTTGTTATTGATTTTTGGTTCTTTTGGCCACATCCAGCTAGGATCATAGCTTATTCATGGTTTGGTGTTTCAGGAACCAAATGCAGTGCCAGGATCAAACAGAAATGAACTTTATGTAAGACCACATATAAGAACTTTATGTAAGGCATTTGTTTATGTAAATGCCTGTGCTGACTCTCCAGTCCCAGGAAACTTGTTTTTCTTGTAGATTTTTAATATATAATGTTATTTTGACATATATAGGATATTTTCTAAATGAAACTTTTGAGGGGGGCACTATGTTTTTACCCAAATAGCAAATAACAACTATGTTACTGGAGGAAATTCTGACATTTATAAAAGTGATACAATTTTCAACACACTTTAGTAAAAAGAAAAAAAACCCTGGTGGGGGATTAAAAAAAAGAGGTTGGTTAATTAAATGCTTTCTGACAAAAATGTGTACACTTGGAAAAAATAGATTGCTAACAATGCTAAATTAACAGACTATTAGCAAAGCTAATCCATATGTCTATATTCCAAGTCTTACATACCTTTCCAATTAGTACAATGAAATTATTCCTTTAATCAATAAAACTCAGTACCACAATTTCCATTATTTTATGATAAAGAAAAATCACAAAAACCTGTAAAATTCCAGTATTCTTTTTTCCAGATGGATCAATTTAATTATTTGCAAGTCATTGCCTGGTTTAAATGAATGTGCACATATGGATCAGAACATTTCGCTGCCACGGCATATCGCATCCTCAAGAGCAGGCATTAATTTTACTGATGGTAAATAATTTTCTGGAAAATAAATATTCTTATGGAGAATCAATTTTCTTACTCTGTTGATCTTCACAATATCTTTGCTCAAATTGTGTGCCATGTCTATAATTTGGGTGTTTCTGATAACTGCCACTACATTATGTCTGTCCTATATAATTAACTATCTTAGCAATAATTTACTCAACTATATTGTTAGGTCATACAAACTTTCTCCAAGGCAATGTGATTAGAATAATTACAGTCTAGATCACTGTTAGTCATGCTGATTAGTTTTACCAAAATTTAGAGTTTTATAATGATTCTGCCACAAAAAATTAGCCTTGAATTTAGAACAAATTAAAATGGAATCCAACTGCTTCCTTTAATGATACCATAAAATAATCTCAATCATCAAATTAAAACTAAATACTGGTATGAGCACCGAGAAGATTTGTGGGTATGTATGTGTGTCTGTGTATGTATATATGTGTAAGTCTGCACACATGCGTATGTTGGTAAGCTACCCACATTTTCTAGGATGGCAACAAGGTAGGATCCAAGTGTTATTACCCTGATTGAAATTCTTGGAAAAGTTGGGCTTTGTAGAAAACTGTGGGTAGAAGAAAACAAGGACTGTTCTGAAAGCTGGGCATTAAAGAACTTTTCAAAATTGGACAGACCACTTAATCTATTTGTCTATTTAGTTGCAATAGTACAAGTATTATCTTTATGTTACTACATGCTTATCAATGTTACTACAGTTTATCAAACACCAGAGTGCCAGTATACACGTACCTTTCTTCTGTCCCTTCACTCTACCTTTCAACACCCTCAGACTGTTCAATACCTTGAAGTTGTTCTCCATGGAGACCATCTAATTCCTTGGTTTGTTTTTTTCATATAAGTGAGATCATCTTTTATTTGTCTTTTTTTTCCTCACTTCACTTAGCTGACTCTTCCAAGTCTATCTAAGCTGCAGCACATTGTAGTACATAGTTTTTTCTCATAGCTGAGTGATATTCCAGTGCTATGAAATTATCACCTCTACTTAATATGTGCACTCTCGGTCCGGAAAGATGATTTAAGGAATTGGAGCACAGCCCTCTGATCAATCTCTGCTATTGACCTGAGAGAGACTGGCTATAGCCCTCCTGGTCTCTAGAATACCGTTTAGAAGTAAGTAGCCCTACACTACCAGGCCCAGTATGAAACAGTAGTCCACAGTCTGTGCCCCTAAACTTTGGAGAGGTTCAATTATTTAAAAGAAATCTATGAAGGTAGACGAGGAAGAAGGGGGGGGGGGGAAGGAGGAAGAAGAGGAAGAGTTGAAGGAATAGTAGGAAAAGCTCATCAACCCTTTAAAGCAAAGATTTTAGGGGAAAAACATGGATGTGGCACATTCTATTTACTGCTGGATCCATGTGGACTTATTTGTTTTAGAGGTTTGAAAAATATTATTTGAACAAAAGTGGCACACGTTTATAGCAGGGGAACTGGAGAGAGATTCTAGGACCCGGAGGTGTTGAGAATTGGGAAGAGTAATTCAAAAACATTTCATCTGGGGCCTGAGTGATGATACAAGGGGTAGGGCATTTGCCTTTCAAGTGACTGATCCGGGACGGACCGCGGTTCGATCCCAGGCTTTCCATTTGGTTCCCCAAACCAGGAGAAATTTCTGAGCGCATAGGCAGAAGTAAACCTGAGTGTCACCGGGTGTGACACCCCCCCCCAAAAAAAAAACCCAAAACATTTAATCTATTTTGACCCGAGACTTGCATTTGTCATTGGAAAAACTTTATGTGAATAAAACAATGAAAGAATATCACATGAAATTTTAATGTGATTTCTATGTGGGAACTCCTGTAATTGTCATCATACTTATATAATTAAAGTAATTTCTATATTCTCCCTTGCAGTCCATAATTCATATGCAGTCATATTTTTACATAATTGCAACCACAATACACAGACATTTGCACTGAGATTTTTCATTTAGTTCAAGGGAAGTTTAGTTGCAGTTATTTGAAGAAAATATAAATATACTGGTATACATACTCAGTTACAAATACAAAAAACTTACATTCATCAATCATTAAATATTAAAGATGGAAAAACAAAAGTGGAATTGCTATGTCAACAATAGTTTCTAGTTTTTACAGGGGAAAAAGCAAGCTTTCCAACCTATGAAATATATATATATATATATATATATATATATATATATATATATATATATATATATATATATATATATATATATATATATATATATATATATATATATATATATATATATATCCATAGCTAAAGGCACAAAATAAAAAAGTTAAAACTTTTACAGCACCTGACTATGTAGGCTTTATGCTAAATTGTGATACTTTCTGTTAAATTATCCTTAATACTTTTCTGTAAATACCTAGTTGTTACATAAAATAATAATTAATAGGTATTAATTTATATTAATAAGATGGCAAGATGCAAACATTCTTTACACACATTTGAGAAACTTTATTTGATCTTTGCCTCAGGGACACACTATAAATTTGAAAAATACAAGTAGGAAAAATTCTGGTGACATAATTTTAGCAATCTTAGGAATATAAAGTTAAACTAGCTCTGCCAGAGTATCACTGTTGATGTTCTGTCTGGACATCACGGAAGCTTCTACTCTGAATAAAATTTGCTTCTGATTCATGAATCTTGTGAAATTTATAACTTTTATCCCTGAGGCACCCCTTTACAAGTTCTATAATTTCCTTAATACCCTTCATTTAAAAAGTTATATTTGCTGCTAAAGGCAGCTGTAGAAGTCAGTATTTTCTATCAATATGTTTGTAAAAAAAAATGCCTCCCCCTCCACAATTCGGCAGTTTGAAGTAGTCTAAATAAAAAGAAATTTCACGTGTTATTTGATTTTATTTTTTAGGTTAAGAAAGAAATGACAAAATTATGAAAGTATTTAAACATTTTAATAGTTTCTCTATAGCATAGACTTTCGAAAGTGAAAACAGGATGGCAGAAAGTCAGATGAAGAGATGCAAGCAAATAAGATTTCTCTATTTGATTAAATAATGTATCATTCCTTCTCCAACAAATAAGGTCAATTCATTTCTATCATGTCTATCACTTCTTCTAGAAGGCAAAAATGTAGCCTAGTCTGTCATAAAAAAATGACCACAAAGGAAAACTTTATAAAAGTTTAATAAATGATTTGCAGTTAGTTAAAATTATTTCCTAAAAATAGATGCAAAACACATGTTTACATGTTTATATATCTTATTTACTATTTCACAGAAAGGCTATAAATTTGGAATGATATATTTGCTTATAACATCTAGTAAGAGACCTTCGTGAATTCTAGTGTCCTGATTTCTAGAAACAGATAGTATTTAAACCACAATTCACCAAAGGCTTCTATGTATGTTAACAATGCATAACATATAGACTCCTATTACTATTCGTTACTCTCCTAATGGTTTGACAAATATTAGCTGATTTTGTGCTCACAATCCCCTGATATTGTGATGATTATCATCTTAGAGGCACTACCCTAGTAATGCCCTCACTCAGTCTTGCTGAATGTGGACCCAAAACCTATATATTTAGACAGACATGCATAGATATATAGGTATATAATCGAAACAGAGAACACAAAGGTTAATTTTGTCCAGGTCATTCCATGCACAAGTGAGTCTTAGCAAAAATATCTTGGAAAGCAACCATAAACTGGAAAATGACAAGACACAAGGCAATATTTTAAAGGACACACTAAACTTGTAAAACAAAAAAAGACTGAAGGGGCTTCTAACTTCAGAATGGTTTTCTGCATGGTCTGGCTAAATTGAGATGCATTTTGAATCTTACTGGTTTGAGGAATTGAAGGACAAAATTTAGAGCAATTCTGATAGCTGGAATGGGAAGGGAGGGAAACAGGAATAGAAGCCCATAGTCACAGAATTCCAAATACTGCATTAAATTGCCCCAAATTTGGACTTTACATGCAGAGGCAGAACTTAAGCAAGCCTCCAAAACTAATAAATTATTCTGTTTTCTACAAGCATGGAGTTAAACATTCTGTGTTCTTAACTAGTTAACTAACAACTAATTAAAGTAATTAAGTTTCCACTGGGACCTGTCATGTCCCAGAATTTCTACAATGTATAAAGAAATATTTATAATAAAACCCCAAGTTATTTAATGTACAAAGAAACATCAATAATTTATTCTTGCCTTAGAGGTTATCAATAAAAACAATTTTGAGATGCAGCAAATCATGAATTTCTTTTTCTTTTTCTTTCTTTTCTACTTCTTGTTTTTTTTTTTTTAAGGGGGGGGTGGTTAGGGCACACCCGGTGACACTCAGGGGTTACTCCTGGCTATGTGCTCAGAATTCGATCCTGGCTTGGGAGACCATATAGGATGTCAGGGAGTCTAACCACGGTCTGTTCTGGGCTAGCGCGGGCAAGGCATATAGATGCCTAGATGCCTTACCACTTGCGCCACTGCTCCAGCCCCTCTGGGAGTGCTTTCTAATTCAATCATATTAATTATTTAAAATATGCTGGTAACTTGGGCTGGAGTTATAGCTCAATGGAGAGGGTATTTGCCTTGTACACAGTCCTACCTGAGCTAGATCCTTGACACCCGTTTTAACATCCCATATATTTCCCCAAACTGCAAGGATTGACTTCTGAGCGGAAAGGTAGAAATAACCCTTGAGCGCTGCCATATGTGGCCCATAAACAAACAAAACAAAACAAAAATAAGTTGCTGGTATATGATATAACAAATAGTAACTCTTAGAACAAAAAGGAAAATCAAAAACAGGATCAAATGGAAATGCTAGCACGATATAATACAAAATATTGGGATATTGGGTCAAGGAGATAGTACTAGAGTTGAAGCTCTTGCCTTGTATAAGGATTTCTTTTAATCCACAACCACATCAATGTTTTTGTTTATTTGTTTGTTTTTTTATTTTTTTGTTTTTGTTTTTGTTTTTGGGTCACACTGGGCAGTGCTCAGTGGTTACTCCTGGCTCTAAGCTCAGATCGCTCCTGGCAGGTTCAGGGGACCATATGGGATGCCGGGATTCAAATCACTGTCCTTCTGCATGTAAGGCAAACGCCCCACCTCTATGCTATCTTCTGGTCCCATCAATACTGTTTTTATTTGATTTTTCTGATTGATATGTATCAGTCTCAATGGTGTGAGGTAATATATTGTTTAAATTTGCATTTCTTTGAAGACATTTTTGTTCACCTCTTTTTTCTCTGGCCTGTACACCATGGACCACAAAACTCTATTCAAAGATAAACATTTATGCTCTCATATTCACTGTAGCCCAAATTAGAAAACAACCTGTGTCTAAGAACATATAACTGGGAAAGAAACTATGCTGTCTATACATGATGGAATACTACACGGTTTAATAAAAGATACAAAATAATGCAAGCTGCCACTCTGTGTATGAACTGGAGGGTATCATGCTGTGAAGTCAGCTAGAAGAAGAGAGATATGGAATATTCTCACTTATATATGTAAATAAAGTAACATTATGAGGAAACAACAAATCACCAAAAACAAGAGAATGTAAGAAGTGGCCTATGTAACAGGAGCTTACCGTGTGATGAGACATGGTGGTAAAGGGGATGTGGTCGAGGACAGGAGAGAGAAGAATTCTAAGGCAATGAAGGAGATACGGTATTGGAATGTTTTATCCACAAACCTAACATTAACATTATAAAATCACCGTGTCTAAAACACAATATAATAAATAAAATGAAGAAATAAATATCCTGTCTTGCATGTGGCTGACTTATGGCTTAATTCTTAGTACCTTATGGTCCCTTACCAGTAACAACGAAAGTAGACCCAAATACCACTACTTGTGAGGATCCTCCTTTCTTCATAAAACACTCCCCCTTTACCTGCAATTAGAAAATAGAAAAATAGGGGCCGGAGCAGTGGTGCAAGCAGTAGGGCATTTGCCTTGCACGAGCTGACCTAGGCCAGTCCATGGTTCGTTCTCCAGATATCCCATATGGTCCCCGAAGCCAGGAGCAATTTCTGAGAGCATAGCAAAGAGTAATTCCTGAGTGTCACGAGGTGTGGCCCCAAAACAAAACAAAATAGCAAAAAACAAAAAAAATTAAATAAAAAATGTCAAGTGGTTAAAATAAATTAATAAAAAATTTCTATATTTAAAAGGAGAACAGTGAAGCAAGTGCATTGAGTGCATTAGGATCTAAAAAGAAAAAGTGAAAAATTTCAAAATTAAGTGTAATATGAAACAGAACTGCAGATGTGACTATCTGGGAAGAAAATTGTAAATTTGTGTGAAGCACCACAATTGACATTGCTTTCGTCAACTGTTTTTTTCTGGGAGAAACCAGAGGTAGGTAACAAAATAGATTCTTATATGAGGCAAAGTTTCTGTTGGAGTGAGAAAGATTCATGCTACAGAATCTGAGAGTGGGAACCAAAGATTGTCTTAAAATTTTAGTTTATCATCAGGAGTTGTTTAGCACCTATTCCCTGCTCTTCTAAGTAATTGAATAGGGCAAAATTTTGTCCAAGACAAATACCAAATTGTTGCCACATTTTAGATAAATGTGGTATAAGGAGACAAAAGGGGAAGATCCTACCATGTCTGATCCCTGAGCTCAGATACCTTAGCACTATTGCTCTGTTCCTAAATTAAAACAAACAAACAAACAATAAATGAATGTATCTATTGTAGTTTTAAGCAGGGAATAAAATAAAATGGTTTTATTAATTTTCACAAATTACCAATAGTTTGATGTTTTTCAAAGCTTTATTCAAAAATTTTTCAATATTACATACTTTTTAAAAGGGTGAGCAAGTTTAAGAGATCTTAAAAAAGATCTAAAACATGCTCTTAAAAAAGTCACTGTTGGGGCCGGAGAGATAGCATGGAGGTAAGGCATTTGCCTTTCTTGCAGAAGGTAGGTGGTTGGAATCCTGGCATTCAATATGGTCCCCTGAGCGATTTCTGAGTGTAGAGCCAGGCGTAATCCCTGAGCACTGCCGGGTGTAACTCAAAAACCAAAAAAAAAAAAAAAAAAAAAGGCACTGTCATTGTCCTTTTTTTTTTTTTGGTTTTGTTTATTTTATTGGATAACTCCAAGGAAGAAAAATAAAATTGGTAAAAAGAAAACATCAAAATGTTTTAGCAGGAAGAATAAATGGAATTCAGAAGCAATCTTCAACTGGGAAGGTAAACATACTTATCCAATCTATTTATATATTTAGCTTAAGCTCAATAAGATTGCTTATCAGTCAGGGAAAATCATATTGTTACATTTTACACTCTCTTATGATTTCAAAACTTTTGTATATGTAAGGAGCAGTGAGAATATAGTTTCTGGTATGTGAGTCTAGTCTCCTTTTATTTTACATTGCACTGGTGACTCTAAGGGAGTAAAATGGAGATCAGTTAAGTCTTTAAGATTTGCATTAAAGCAATTTTTGTTTGCTTATGTTTTTTTTTTTTTTTGGTTTTTGGGCCACACCCAGTGACGCTCAGGGGTTACTCCTGGCTATGCGCTCAGAAGTCGCTCCTGGCAGGCACGGGGGACCATATGGGAACCGGGGGATCGAACCGTGGTCCGTCCTAGGCAAGGCAGCAGGCACCTTACCTCCTGTGCCACCTCCCGGCTCCCATGCTTATGTTTTTTTTTTTTTTTTTTTTTTTTAGGAGAAACTTGATTTGTAGAAAAGGAAGTGGGATACTTTCTACAGTGCACCAAGCAGTGGATTTTCTTGTGAGCTTCTATTTTGCATTTTATATCTGGTATTTAATAGGTAAATTCCCCGGAGGCAGGATCATGGAATTTTACAAGGGCTTTCACTCTTATTAGATACTTATTGGAACAGGATTTTGCAAGTAGCAGTTTTTTCTTCTCTGTGTGTGTAAGCACTGGGGTGTGTGTGTGTGTGTTAATGTCAGAGAACTATGTCTAAACACTATGATTCAATATTTTTCAAGTCATGAAAATGTCAGCAAAAAGGAGTTTGTGAACATCAGAAGAAATGTAATGTTTTCTAAGGTGAAAAAGGTAATATGCTCAACACTTTTATTTTATATTTTGTTGATCAATCTTTGCTTTGGTAAATTTATCCTAAACTTTTTTCTTCTGTTTGACTAGTTTTAAAGTGTACTTAATTTTTATGTTTAACATACATAGTAGTTTTTTATGTTTTAGTACTAAGAATTACAAGGATTCTATAATTTCTTTAAATAATCACACTTACTATAGATGGACACGTTATTACAATTTCTAACTGGTGCCGTAGAGATAGCACAGGGGTAGGATGTTTGTCTTGCATGCAGACAACCCAGGACAGACGGTAGTTCGAATCTCGGCATCCTATATGGTTCTCCAAGCCAGCCAAGAGTGATTACTGAGCATAGATTCAGAAGTAAAACTTGAGCACTCTGGGTGTGACCCCAAAATCAAAAATTAAATAAAATAAAATTTCTAACAGTATTTCCAGTAAGTTTGTGCTAGTAAACCTTTATCATTTAAAACCTAGAATAGGTTATAGTAAAATACTTCATAAATACATACATACATACATATTTATTTATTTAGATTTTTTGGGCCACTGTAAAATCACCCCACACACCTTATCTCCATCGCCAGGTGAATGAATCTGAATCAGGGTAAAACATGAAATAATCCAAACCAGTGTGAGAGGCAGCCTTCTATCTAGTATGGAGAACCTTCTGTCTGACAGAACTATTTTTATTGAATATATAGACCACCCCAAGGTGAGGCAGCTGTCCTGAGACCGTCCTGCCCAGGTTTATATATAAGAAAATTTTTGCTTTGGGTGAAACCAAGTTATAAACAAACAGACACAAACCTTTTTTTTTTTTCCCCCTTTGGTAAAATAAGGTGTAATCCAGTTAACCATCCACACCTGGTAGCTCTCAGGTGTTAACTCCTAGCTTTTCACTCAGAATTGCTCCTTATAGGTTCCAGGGACCATATGGAATACCTGGAACTGAATCCGGGTCAGCCACAATTAAGGCAAACGCCCTACCTACTCTGGCCCTACATGCATTTATTTAATATGCTAGGACACATATGATCTTGTCAGAGGAGCTCAAATATGATCTAAATTAGAATAGAGAGGCAATTACAGCAAATACCCAAATCAAAACTCAGTTCCAAAGTCTTTAACTAAGTAATCTGTAATATCTTTAGTCTACTCTATACTGTATGGTTTAATAAATTTATTAGTTTAAAGATCTGCATTAATAATGTTTAAAATGTCAATGAAATGTGTAGAAGTTGATTGTGTTTTAACACTTGGATCATTGCAGGAACTGTAAAGAGATGTGCAAGCTAGTCTCCTGAAGCAGGTGTGTCCTGACGATCCAAGTCTGGTTAAGCCATTTCTAGTTCATTCTTTCATAGGGAGTCTGGAGCATCATCCTTAGGTGTCATTTGGTATGACAGAATTTTCTGAGGAACTGTTAATTGTCTAATTGAAGAGAAGTGTAAATCCCTCAACCCTGCACAGTTAAACACTAGTCTGTTCCATTACTGCCTGGGATGGTCACCATGCAGTTTGAGAATTGGAACAATTTTCAGTGTTATCACAGCTATTTAGCAAGCTTACTGTCTTCTTGTGGAAAAATGATTACTCAAAGAATTATACAATGATTCCTATTTACTGTAGAATAATCTAAGGGTTCAATTACATCAGCCATAAAGATTAATTGTACATTGTTCTTAGAAATGACTGGAGGAGGTGCTGAAACATAGCACAGTGGTAGGGTGTTTGCCTTGCATGCTGCTGACCTATGACCAACCGGGATTGAATCCCAGCATCCCATATGATCCCCTAAGTCTGCCAGGAGATATTTCGGGGCACAGAGACAGAAATAACCTTTGAATGCTGCCAGGCCTGGTCCAAAAAAACAAAAATTAAAAAGAAAAAAAAAGAAATAACCGGAAGAACTTCAAATAATATTATTTAAAGTCTAGTGGCAAATTTTTGTCACTAGATAGATAGACATTTCTGATAAAGTTTAACTCATTTTTCAAAACACTTTTATTGATCCCTTCTCTTATCTTCTGATCATACAATATAAATTAATTAATCTGGGGAATAAAAGGTTATACTTTTTTTTAATGTGTGTGAAAATATTGCCCAACTTGTTCTGAGGAGGACAAGAATTCTTTGTTTCTCAAATTTGGGAATATGAGTGACAGCACTTTATCAATACCTCTAGGATTTTTATCTCTGAATTACAGTTATTTGTGAGGAAAAATATTCCTTCACAAAGAAATAATTCTTCACAAAGAAAAATAATTGATTTGCCAAATATATTCTTGAAGATATTATTTATATTAAGCCAACATGCGGATGACCAGCACATTTTTCTTTTCCTGTAAATAATGATTCAGAGACTGGAGAACTAGTACAGCAGATTAAGGTATTTGTTGTGCATGTGGGTGACATGGGTTTGATCTTCAGCATCTCACATGGTTTTCTGAGCACAGTCAGGAGTAACACTTGAGCACTGCTGAGTGTGCCCCTCCTCCCTCTGAAAAGAAAAACATAAAAAATTTAGACATAAAAAAGATAAAATCAGTCACAAGTGGGTTTTCATTATTATGTAATATATTTACAATGCAATAATTGTCTATGTGTGATTCAAAGGAGCAAGTTTGAGCAGAAAAGCAACTAATCTTCTAATAAATTTGAATAATATTCAGGAGAAAAACTATGCCATCGTGTAATACATGACTTGGATATTCAATTTTATATTTATATCAGCAAAATGTATATATTCTAAGAACTTTCTCATTTTCTCACATAGTATTAATTCAAGTAAACAAGATAATAATTTGCACATTTTCTTTCCAAGTCTGCCCTCTGTCCCATTTCGATCTGCTTTGCTGTGTTTATAGCTCTCATGGAGACAACTCCCTTGTCCCTGATGTGATGTGGATTCCCTTCTACAGAAGCTGAGCCAGATCAGGGAGTAGAAAGAGAATAATCAAAGATTTCATTTCCGTACTGTAAGGCTGTGGGTCAGCTGAATATTTTTACCAAGGAGGCAGTTTCTTTTATTTATTTATTAGTTTTAGAGAGAATACACATTTTACTTCGTTTCATATCATCTCAACTGAATACTATTTTCAATACCATCATTTCATTTCAGCTTGGTTAATTCACAAGTTACCAATTATTTATTGGAGAATGTGACAAAAACATTTTTAGTTAAAGTGAATATTTAGTTATTATTTAAATTAATAATTAATATTTGTTTTTATATCTAGCTTTAATTTAATTATATGCATATAATTTGCTTTTAAAATCCAGCATTTATTTTGACTGTGAGACTTTTATTTTTTTTATTCAAAGAGAAATTTTAGGAAGCTATAAAAAAATAAATTATTTTTTAAAGTATGTTTACTGAAAAAATCAAATATTACATAGTATTATTTTAAGTTTTCTTAAGAAAATAAATATATATGTTTACTGGTAATGCTTATTTTTATTTTTAAATTTTTAAGATGAAAACTACTTGAACATTTTATTATGTTTTGAGTTTTCCCTTGTATTTAACTCAAATATCAATGTTTTTGTTTTTATGCTTTTTGATGTATTAAAGACTTAATTTTTAACACTCACTTATTTTTAATATGTCCCTAAAAATATCTTTTAGTGAACTTCGATTTATTACTGTCTACATTTAGTCAAATCTAACATTATTTTTCCTGCTACAGTATCAGTTTTTAATTAAAAATTATTTTATTTTTATTTTTATTTTTTTGGTTTTTGGGTCACACGGCAGTGCTCAGGGGTTACAACTGGCTCCAGGCTCAGAGATCACACCTGGCAGGCATGGAGGACCATATGGGATGCCAGGATTTGAACCACCGACCATTTGTACACAAGGCAAACGCCTTCCCTCCATGTTATTATCTCTCTGGCCCCTAAAAGTTATTTTATTTTTAATGATTTCTATGGTGTTTGCTTTTATTATAGTTAAGATAATGGCTACATGTCAACTCTTTGCAGCTATACATTTCTGTATAGCATCCATTCACCTAGACTTAGCAAGAGGATTGGGTGCATCATGACTGATAATGAACCTTTACAAAGTTCCTTCACTAAATTATTTTATTTTACCCCTTTTAATTACTGTTCCAAGTATATAGTGAATAACATTTTTTAAAAAAATGAATAGTGCTTAAATATTTATTTGTTGTGCACATGTTTTATACTTAGTGTGAGTCAATAGAGCCCCACAAATTTGGAATAAAATCAGAACTCATGGCTTGAAATAAATATTAGAGCTGCCCAAAGTTAAAATGAACGTGATATGTGTCATTAGTCTATCAGGATATCCTAACTGCCATACATTGCTTATTATGCCAATAGCAGCATCACTCACCCCAGGGAAAATTTTTGAGAGGGAGAGCAGGATATGGCAACAACTAGTTAACCTCAAATGGATATTTCTCAGATGGGCTAAAAATAATGCTAAAGAAAAACACCCCAGGAGTGATTACCCTGGACTTACTCTTAGTCTTGTGGGCTCTCCTTTTAGAGCATGAGAGAAGGGGAGTAAGAGAGGAGGAAAAAAACACATAAATTGAATTATTGTAAAAAACACTCACCAGGATGTCTCAAATACTCTAACCTTGTTTTCTTTATCTGAAACAGCACCCTAGGTCAATGACTTGGGAATGTGGCTTTGTCTCCCACTGCCTTTTTGTAAGTAAAGTATAAAATATGTGCTAAAAGACTGCTTAGGAATTTTGCTATCTCTTTTGCTGGGAGTCTTCAGCAGTAAGCTCTATTTTAAACTCTATATTTTTTAACTATCTAACTCTGGTGTCTCCCTATTTCTATGGGTATCGCTTAACACTAGCATTGGGAATTATATAAGGAATAGATTTAAGAGTCTCATGTTCTAAGGCCTGAGCTAGCCAGGGGCTCAAGGAATGAATTTTAACTAAGACATCTTTCACCCATTGCAAATCATAATTTTACTTTTATAAAATGGTCATTTTTCTCATTTCCTTGAACTTTCAGAATAACATCGAATTATATTGTTCGATTATTTGTTTTTAAATTTTATTTTTGTTACTGTGGTTTGTAATCATGCTAATAATCCAGTTGCATTGTATAATGCAACAACACACTTCAGAGTTTTCTTTCCTCAACATAAATGCAGAGTCACCACCTCAACTACTTCCTTTCAATCTCTTTGCCATGTTTTGTTTCCTACATTAGTTCTTATCATTTCTGTTGTTTTTATTTCCTTTGGAGTTAACACTTAGAGTTGCTCAAAGATAACTCTGGTTCCTAGAGGGGCTCAGGGAAACCTATGTGGTGCTAGGGATCAAGCTCAGATTGTGAGCAAGGAAAGTACCCTTTCCACTGTTCTCTCTCTCCATCCCTACAAAATAGTTTTTAGAGAAAAAAATTAGAGGCATGTAAGAAGAGAGAAAGAGAAATAACTTTTTAAAGAAGAAACATGGACTTTTCCAAAGCGAAAAAAGCAGAGGATGTCTTTGAGGGGAAAATCATATAAAATTTTCTTGTCTTTGTCTGGAGTTCTCTGCAGATATAAAAGTTTATCTGGGTGTTGCCACAGGTAAAGCCTGGAATTCTTGATGGCTCTTCTATATATTTATCAAGACCTTTAAGATTTCCTGTAGCTTCTTCTCTGAAGGGATTCTCCCTTCTCTAGGTAAGGCATTGGGTTTTTGCATCTGAACAATATCTCAACCTCTCCATATCCAAAGAACTCAAGATTTGCATCTCAAAGAGATATGTTCCTCATGCCTTTGGGCTGCAACAGGGCTGGGCAATTGCTTTCTTAAGTTTTAGTTCCACATATCTCAGCAGGGTTCCTTATCTGCCTGCAACACTGTACATTAACATTTTAAGGATAACTTCAGGGCCAGTAGTTTTATTAGATTCAGGTAACAAATGATCATCTTTTCTTCTTTGCAATTTTGTATTTGCAATTTTGAAAATTTGCATTTGCAATTTTGTATTTGCAATTTTCCTACAAAATTGTCAATATCTGTGAAATGAGTTCAGCCCTAGTGAGAAGGGCTTCCACAGAAAGAAAGTTCTTGTTATTTTTATGTTAGGTATGTTTGGAAGAGAATCTTTACTTCTCATCTAGACTTTGAGCTTACTTGAGACTTGAAGATAGAAAAAGGAGGTTGGGAAAAAATTATTCAGTCTAAACTTCCACAAAAGTGTAGAAGTTTTAAAGACAAAAGATGCTTCTCAAGAATGAAAAGACCACTGAAATGCAGAATTCCAAAAGGAGCACAAATACCCAGGGTAGGAAAGATACAAGAATTGTAAAGATAAATGGTCAGTGATAAGAATTCCAAAATGGACCATCTTAGTTCAATGATTTTCCTCAAGGACAGGAAACCAAATAAACACAATGATTCCTACTTGTGTTAACAAAATTTTGGATTAAGGTGGTTATAGAAAACATTAGTAGAACTTAACCTTCCTCAAATATTATTCTGAGCTTTTCATCTAAGAAATTGTGTTCATTTCTGAGCAAGGGAAAGAGAGTCCATGAGTCTAGAAGCCCCCTGACCCCATGATTTTCTTTCTGATGTCTGTCTTGTTTTCCTAAATCTGTGGTGAACTTGCTTCAGACTAGTTCACCTGGTATGAATTATGACAAGTAAAAGTACAAGGATTTACAGAGGGGTTGGTCCGAGGCTTGGGTTTGGTCTTTGCCGTTGCCTATCAGTCTCTCAGTGAGCCTAAGTTTTGTGATAGAATTCAATGGTCTGAGAGAATAACAGAAATGTCTGAAAGTATAGGATGGAAGTAGTCAAAACAGAACTGCTCAGAGAACCTGGGAAGGGGAAACTGATGTTTTCTCTTTCAAGGGATAGTATTTTTAGAAAATTATTAGGAAAAACTAGTTAGTCATATGCAAGATAAGGAAGGTGGATATTTTTCTTTTACTATAATGTTTAAATAAGTGCATAATAAATTAAAATTTTAATGTGAGACTGCAACAATTCTACAAGAAAACAGAACAAAGTCTCTATGACTTTAATGCTGGCAATGACATCACTAAGAGCTCATGGGGGAAACTAAAAGTAGACAAATGCAACTAAATAAAATGAAAAAAGTAATAAAAACGAGAAAGTTTCTATATAGCAAAGAAAACAGTTGGTAATAGAAACAATAAAAAAAGGGCAAACATTGAAAATATGATGGGAGAAAATATTTGCCAAACATATTTCTGATTATTGCAATATAATAAAAAATGAAAGCAATGTCTCTAACTTTATAGAAAAGAATAGCAATATAAAGATAATACAGGACTTAATTCATTTGTCTTCCATTTTGCTAACTCCCGTTCAAAACCTGACACTATATGTGAACCCCAGAATAACTACAGGAAGTCATCATTGAGCACAGAGTTAAGAGTAAACCTTTATCATACCCAGGTATGTGTCCATAATCTAATACCCCTCTAATAATTACTCTAAGTAAGGAATAACACCTAAACACAACAAATATATGACCAAGAATTAAGTGGAAGGGCCCGGGAGATAGCATGGAGGTAAGGCATTTGCCTTTCATGCAAAAAGTCATCGGTTCGAATCCCGGTGCCCCATATGGTCCCCCGTGCCTGCCAGGAGCAATTTCTGAGCATGGAGCCAGGAGTAACCCCTGAGCACTGGCGGGTGTGACCCCCCGCCCCCCCAAAAAAAACACAAAAAAAAGAAAAAAAAGAATTAAGTGGAAAGATGAATTTCATGGTCATCAGTACAATGTAAATTAAGACATAATGAAATGACACCTTATAGCTTCATGAGAGAAATTATTTAAAGAAAGTAAAGAGAGAAAGAAAATGCAAGGCCAGTGAACTAATATTGAGTTGAAGTTTCTTCCTTTGCAAACCACTACTGGTACTGTGAGCATACAGCCCTCTAAATTTAGAAGGAGCCCTGACTCCTTGCTGGAGGCCAAAATTAGAGTCACCCAAACCTAAGTTGAACATGATTTATGTCACAAGTCATCAGGATATCCTAACTGCCATATGTTACTTATTTTGGATATGTTTAGAAACAGCTTAAACGAAGAATTTAGATTGTGAGTCAGTCCCTCCACACCAGAAAAGCAATGATTTTCTCTCAAAAAGATACTTCCAAGATGGACTCTAAATGAAGATAGGAAAAAACATCCTAGGAGGAATTACTCTGAGGAAGGGGATCTCTCTCAAGAATAATAGCCTTCAAGAGCATGAGCCTAGGAAAGGAAACCTGATAAATTGAATCCGTGTCAAAAAACTCACCAGAATGTTTCAGGTACTCTAACCTTGTTTACCTTTCCTGTATCCCCTACCTTGAATTAAAGAGGCCTGTCTCTTTCAACTTTTGTGTCAAAATGTATATAAATGTGTGGATAAAGACTTCTCAGAGTTCTTGGTATCTCTTTGGTCTGAGAGTCCGGGGCACTGACCTCTAACAAACTCTACATTTTTTCCGTCTCTTGTGTCTTGTGTCTCTGTGAGTCCAGCCTAACAATACCACATGTTATTCCTTGAACACTAGACGTGATCTATGAACACAGAGTCCCAAGTACTGCCACATTTGACTTTCTCCAAAAATAAATAAAAACACTAAACCGGGGCCGGGTGGTGGCACTAGAGGTAAGGTGTCTGCCTTGCCCGCGCTAGTCTAGGATGGACCGGAGTTTGATCCTCCGGTGTCCCATATGGTCCCCCAAGCCAGGAGTAACCCCTGAGCGTCACCGGGTGTGGCCCCAAAACCAAAAACCAAAACAAACAAACAAAAAAGCACTAAACCATCTTAAAATGTTTGTTCTATGCTAAGAAACCTCAGTTTTCTTAGTTATCTTCCTCTCAGTGTAGAATCATTCACAAAAATTTATGAGAAGGAAGCAAACTGAATGATCAGAAATAATGAACAAATAAAGAAAATATAACTCATTCATATAAGGTAATATTATTTTGTTTTAAAAATATGTAAAAAATTGAAGGAACTGAGAAGACTATGCTAACAGAAAGAAGTTAGTTATAAAGAGCAAACACTAAATGATAGTTTATATGAACCATTTGAAAGAAGCACTTGCAAAAAATGAGAATATAACAGTCTCAACCAGGATGTAATCGGGGTCCGGGAGATAGCATGGAGGTAAGGCGTTTGCATTTCATGCAAAAGGTTATCGGTTCGAATCCTGGTGCCCCATATGGTCCTGCCAGGAGCAATTTCTGAGCATGGAGCCAGGAGTAACTCCTGAGCACTGCCGGGTGTGACCCAAAAACCAAATAAATAAATAAATAAATAAATAAATAAATAAATAAATAAATAAATAAAATAAAAACCAGGATGTAAAAAGGTAGAAATGGGCTAATACAAATAGGAGTAAGATCATTAAGTTCAAGAAACTGTTTCATAACCCTGATAGTTAACACTATGGTATTTTACACGTAAAAATGTAAGAAGATGGGGGATGATAAAATTCCTCTGGGAATTATCCTTAAGAACAGAACTACAAGTAATGAGCACTATCAGTTGTGGTCCAACCCTCTCCCCCCAATATTTTACTTATGAATGGATCTTACCATAAAAAATAAAAGAACAATGGACATAGAGATAGATGAGACTGCATATGTAGACCATTTTAAGACTTTAGCTTTGTTCTTTTCCTATGAGCAGATATTCTATGTCAGTTAAGTATATCTCTGCACATTAGTCAACTAAAATACCTACCCAGGCCTTCCCTTGGAGAATTCAGATATAACTGAATATCACCATAGGCTCCAAGTATAATATTGAAACTTACATAGCACTAGGCTACAAACTCAACTATGCCTTTCCTTTAAATATTCTGTCCTGATTTAGAATATTAATATGAAATAATGTATCATCGTCTTCAGTGTTTTCTGCTCTTTTCAGTGAGTGAATTACACCTTCCATTTCATTAAAATTATCCAAAGTCACAAAACAAGCCTGTTTTGTCCAATAAAATGACAGTGGAACCAACTGTTTTACTTTGAAGAAGCCTAGTAATAACAGATGACTACACCTTTTTTTGTTGTTGTTGTTTGTATTTTCTGTACATGGATTGTGCACCACATTCGGGGGGGGTGTTCCTTCATTTTCAGCGTCAGAGTGAATGTACAGTGCTATATTTTTCTGCCAATTAACATTTAACATAAGGAAGATATAATCCTTTGTTGTAAACCATGAAACTTGTGGGTTACTCATTAAGCTGCATAATGTAGCATAAAGAGACTGACAAAGAAATTGGCACCGAGTGAAGGATCTGACTGTAAGAGCAATAACTACCAAAACATGCAAAAATGTGTGACATTAAATGTTAGACAGTTGTTAACCAAAGGGAAAAATATTGGAAGCCGAGAGAACTTTTCCCCACATTAGATTGTGCAAAAGTTTGGTAAATAATTCTTCCATACCTGCAGATGTATCAGATGTACCTCAGCAATCCTGTGTAATAATTATAGCCAATAAATAATAGGGAATTTGTCATAAATTTTACTTCTGACCTGAGGGGATTATATATAATGATTACATGTTCTCTCAAAAATATAGGAGGAAGAGGCCAGGGTCATTAATGCATCACTATCACAAAAGCCATTGAAATGTTTTATCTTAAAGGAAGCAGAAGAAACCAGTTGGGCAATGTAGTGTCTGATTTTATATTGGATGCTGTGGTAGAGAATAAAATGTGCTCCATGTGAAGGATATTATTAAAACTGAAAGGAGAACAAGTTTATGCATGAATGAAGAGATAATAGAGACTGGTTTTTGATTAATGGCATTCTGCATCTCAAACAATAATTCGGTATTGCCAAGTTTTCTGGTGCAAAAAGCCTTTGGGTTGATATATGGGAGCATTGAGTTATGATGGAGGTGAGCCTGACAAAGCAAAACATGACAAAAGATTTTCCCGATTTATGAGATAGAGGCTTTATTTTTAGTTACTGTATTTATACACATCAAACTAATTATAGCAGTTACAATAGTTAAAATAAATGTTAGACTCTTGACTAACCCACAGTAATATCCTTTTCTTTAGTGTCATCAAGTTTAATTTAGCATCATCTTGCAAGAAATCGTCTCAGGAGTTTCTATTATTTGGATCATGATTTAACAGATTGTAAAAAAACACACACAATTGCAGGTTTTATATAAAATCAGTTAAATTCTTTTTTATCTATCTATATAAGTAATGTTCATATTATTTTTTAAATAAGTTTAGATCTCATATTGCAGGAAAAAATTACTGCCTGCAACAGTTTATGCTAACAATTTTTTTCATTTATTTGAAGAGTTTTTTGGTTAGCTGAAAAATTAATTATCTCTATTCAGTGATATTCAATGGATAAAATTATTGTTTTTCTAATCTCAGTGGGGCTGAGAAACATGACAGAACATTGATTATCATTCATAATATATGTATATTACTTATATATGTATGCATTTTTTAATATAAGCAGTTTAAGAAATAGAACTTGACAAAAGGCAGTGCTAAATTTATAAAGAAATAAAAGCAATGTTATATCAGACAATTATTATGAGAGACAAAGATCAAGCCTATGATTAAATAACTCAAAACATTTTATGTAAAATTTAAATAACGGTGCTATTTATTTCTCAAAGAAAATATATTAGCTTTAATACAATAGTACTTAAGATGAACATAGTTATACAGATTCAAAACAAAGCAAAAAAACCTAGAAACTAAGTCAAGGCAAAGCAACAGGGTTCTAATAAAAATATTAAAATTGATAGTTATCTTAAAAGTGAAAAAATGTACATAAATATTTGCGGTCTGTTGAAGAGAGAGTTTAATTGCCTTACTTGCATGTGAATTTGGTCCTATCTTCAGCAACACATTGTCCCCTACATTGTAGAGTAATATCGGGAGTGGTATGAGCACTACTGAGAGGTCTGGGTATCCCCAAAAAACAGTGTGTGACTCTACTGGTCTCTGATACTGAGGAACCAGGCAAGAGACATCACAGTGTCCTTGATTTGAGCTGTCTGTTGGGTTGGTGCTGAATCGCCAGGGGTGGCTTTCAGATCCCAAAGTACCACTTCTGATAGCCCTCCATTAAATAAGTACATGATAGATACTGTTTTAGACGTGTAAAATGAAAAAGTGCAGAAGAAAAAGACAATTATCATAGAACTTACTTCATAGGTAGAACAGTATTATGCAAGTAAGTCATTGAACTGAAAAGCAACAAACAAAACTTCTAGACTGTTGAAAATGATGTGGTTACCTGAGGGAGGGGACAGAATGGTAAGCAATGCATAAAAGACCATGACTAATTCTGGAATCTTCATGCCAAGAATTTGGCAATTATGAGAGAAGAAGTGAAACCCCTGAATTTTGACCATTTCACAAACTGATTATTAAAGAAAAATTTAAAAATAAAATAAAATAATTATGCATGTTTTTTCAAATTATTCTAGCACACAGGACATTTATAATCGAGCAATAACAGAAAATTTAAATACTGTATTAGGGACTTTGTTTTAAAATCTGGTTTACAAATGCTTTCAAGGATAATATATACATATCTTAAGAACATGTTCAGAAAAAAAATGAAAGAAAATAGTGTATTTTAGTAACAGCATTGTAAAGAAAAAAATATTTTAGAAAAACTGACAAAAATTGGACCGGAGAGGGGGAATAAGGCATAAGGCGTCTGCATTGCACAGGCTAGCCTAGGACAAATCGATGTTGGATCCCCTGGTGTTCCATATGGTCCCCCAAACCAGTAGCGATTTCTGAGCGCATAGCCAGGAGTAACACTTGAGCGTCACCGGGTGTGTTCCAAAAACCAAAAAAAAAAAAAAAAAAAAAAAAAAAAAAAAAAAAAAAAAAAAAAAAAAAAAAAAAAAAAAAAGAATAATTGGCAAAAATATCTAAAGTTGATTTGTTATTAGCATGAATGCAAAGCAACTGAAAATAAACTAAGCATTAAAAGCAATGTTAGGGGCCGGGCAGTGGCGCTAGAGGTAAGGTGCCTGCCTTGCCTGCGCTAGCCTTGGATGGACCGCGGTTCGATCCCCCAGTGTCCCATATGGTTTCCTAAGAAGCCAGGAGTGACTTCTGAGCACGTAGCCAGGAGTAACCCCTGAGCATCATCGGGTTTGGCCCAAAAACCAAATAAATAAATAAATAAATAAAAGCAATATTAATAATAGAAATTTTTATATACTAGTGTATGTTAAATCAATTATAATTGATATAAATTAATTATAGCTTAAGTAAAATGGCAAGCAAAATTTTCACATATAGATTGAAAATTCTTTGTTTTTGGGCCACACTCGGTGATGCTCAGAAATTGTTCCTGGCTTGGGGACCATATGGAAAGCCAAGGATTGAACCGAGGTCCGTCCTGTGTTAGCCCCATGCAGGGCAAATGCCCTATCACTGCACTATCGCTCTAGCCATATAGACTGAAAATTCTTAAATACAGAGGTCAATACTGTTGTTTACCATGTAGGAAGCCCAGAGTTTAGGCAATGTTAATGGCAATGCAAACCTAAAATAATTAGATAATTGAATCTTTGATATAAGTTGGCCTCTAATATTATTCAAAATAGATTTTAAATATATCCAAAAAATATATTCTTTGATTTTAAATGTGACTCATAGTTACTCTCATTTTAATAATCAAAACTTCTGGGGGCCCGGGAGATAGCATGGCGGTAAAGCGTTTGCCTTTCATGCAAAAGGTCATCAGTTCGAATCCGGGTGCCCCATATGGTCCCCCGTGCCTGCCAGGAGCAATTCCTAAGCATGGAGCCAGGAGTAACCCCTGAGCACTGCCGGGTGTGACCCAAAAACAAAACAAAACAAAAAACAAAACAAACAAACAAAAAAAAACTTCTGACACTTAAATCAGAATTAAATATACATAGTGTTTTCATCAATATTCTAAAGCATAAACTTAAATATATATCCTAAATATAAGAGCAAAAATACAATTAATTTTTTTCAAGTTAAATTGTTACTTAAAAAAATCTAAAAGCAAAATAAAAATTTATTCAAACTAAGAGTAGATTCTTTTCAATGTGTTTTTGTAGACATTTTAGTATGGGTATCAAAACTTTTCCATATGTTAGAGTTAGAAAATCGTATAGAACAAAATTGACCATATGCCAAGGATGAATGAATAAATTTTACACAGACTTACAGATGGGTATGATTTAGAGAATATAAAAAAGAGCCATAAAATTACATGTAAATTGGTGCTAAACATGGGTTCCATAAAACCCTAAATAATCTGACATTGACTTACTACTATGTGGTGGGTGATGAAATAAAGTGATATTGAATGTTGGAGATACAATGAAATTGTAAAATATTTGAGAGTTGGATCTTTTAATAAATTTGTGCTTAAGGGGTAAAGCCTGGAAAAAAGGATTTTAATCATAGCCATTAAGTAATCTGTGGCATGATATTTAAAGAAAAACTTAAATTCTACAAAGAATTGATTTCACAGGAGCAGAAATTAAAATTAAGAGAAATTCCAGAAATACCAGTTTCAAAATAAATTAGAAAGGTTCACCTTCGTATTTCAAAAAATGTCTTTAAAAAATAATCTTATCAGGGGTTTGAGTGGTGGTGGTAGTGCAAGCAGTAGGGAGTTTGCCTTGTACACACTAACTGCATCCCATTTGGTCCCCCAAGTCAGGTGCGATTTCTGAGCACATAACCAGGAGTAACCCCTGAGCATTACCGAGTGTGGCCCCCAAACAATCAAACAGCCTTATCAGAAAGAACTAAGAATTCAAGAGAACAGCAAAAGCTCTCCTTTAAGACATTAGATATTTATAAAAAAAATAAGTACACAAAATGTCAGAAAAGTTATATGTTATCTAAATGACATTACCAAACACCTTGACCAAATTAATACTTTAATCTTAACAACTTCAGAATATGTGCTTGTTTCACACATACGAAATAGCTATAAAATAAACCTCATTAAATTTTAATGAGCTGGTATCAGATACTCTCTTTTCCTAAAGTAGAACTAAATTAGAAACCAGTCACAGTAAACTATTTAGGATAAACTCAAATATTTGTAAATTAAATAAAAATATGAGAATACTAATACAGAGAACAAAAATATATTTGATCAATTTTCTATTTTTTTGTTGTTGTTGGGGGGCTACCTGATAATGTTCAGGGATTACTCTTGGTTATGTACTCAGAAAATGCTCCTGGCTTTGGGGATCATATGGAAAGCCGGAGTTGGGGAGGGAGATCGAACTGAAACATGGTCCATCCTAGGCCAGGGAGAGCAAGGCAACTTGCGCCACTGCTCAGGCCCTGGGTCAAATTTCTACACATGATGGTTTAAAATCCTTTGAATGCCTGTACATTCTAGAAAATATAGTCATAAGTACAAAAAAGGAAAAAGTGAAAGAAGAAAAAGGGAAAAAAATGAAAGAAAGTGAAAAGGAAGAAAATAATAAAGATGAAAGAAAGGTAGGGAGAGAAAGGAAGGAAGGGAGAAATGAAGGAATATAATAAGTACTAGATTATTAATGTTGTATTTCTGACTACCTAAATTACTTTTTATGTAAAGAAACGTTTACATTTTTAATGATTTTCTTTTCCTTTGAAGATAATCCTTTTAAGTTATTTCTTATAGCCTTTATTTTTATTTAGCTCTTATGTTAGCAGATTTTTGGAAACATCTTACAAAATCAGTCAAGTAGAACTAAAATATTTATAGCAGTCCCCTTTATAATTCTTGAACACTAACATTTTGCAATATATTAAGGAAATTTTTTAAATGAAATAAACCTATAGCTTGTGGATACTTGTAATTTATAAGCAAGGAATTTTTCCTACCATTTGTATTCTAATTTTTTAAATTATAGTTGAGGTAACACAATAGAGTTGTAGTTTTGATGTACAAAGTCTCCTTATCTTTGGGACCAAAGTGATAATATAGAGGATAAGGTGTTTGTATTGCATGAGGGCAACCAGGTTCCATCCTGGGACCCTACATAGTCCTCAAAGCATTAATAGAATAATCCCTGAGCAAAAAGCCAGGAATAAGCCCTGAGCACTGATGGATGTGACAGAAAACCAAAGCCAACCTCAAACAAAACAGAATAATAGTTACTGCATTTTCAACTATCACCAACATGTTCTAAACCCTTCACCACTCTCTTTTTAAAAAGAGATTTAGGCTTTTTTTTTTTTACACGATTTATTTATGGCATGTATTTTTCCAATAGTGGCAGTGCTATTATTTTTGCTTGGGTTACTATTTTACCACAGCTACAACTAGACTGTCAGTAAACATTACAAGGCCCCTTAATCTCCCCTTTGGAGAACCTGTAGGTTTGCACTACATATTGTTTGAAATTACCAAGTTTTATAAGATTATTTTCTTACAATTAATTAAACCTTATTTAACAATACAAACCTTATATTCATTTATACAGTGCCTTCCTTTTGAGTCTTCCTGGACCTTCCCTGTCTACTTTTTGGTCAGAATACATCTCAAATGGGCTATGATTTCTGACTGACATGGTGAAATAATATAGTTTTGTTGATAAATTTTTATAATCACACTGGCTTTCTTAACTATGCATTCTTAAGTAATGTTGCTTTTGTAACCTGTAAAAACAATATTGATAACAATTGGATTAACATCGTGTATATTTTATGTATATTTTGTAAGGTGCAGCAGCTTTTTTGAGACCAAAAACTAATTTAATCATGACCTGAAAAATCATAAACTGTTGAATCTGGTAGTGGACTAAACTAGAAGAGAATATTTTCTCATTTTCTGGTGAGTAGCACAATCTATTGCCTATAATTAAGTGGTCGGCAACCTTTTTTTCAACTGAGCCAAATCTCGCCAAAACTATGAATGAAATTTATTTTGGGAGCCACACAGGACGCTCACTGACAGAGGCGCAGAGTCCTGACTCCTGGAGTGGCTGTCCAGCACACAGAAGAGCCAAATTAAAAGTGTAAAGAGCTACATGTGGCTCACGAGCCGCAGGTTGCCTACCTCTATTAGGCAATGGAGGTTAGTAAAAATTGTGTTATTGGAAATAAACTTCCTTCAAGACAAATTGTAAATGAACATAACGTGACATTTAAATGTAGCTCTTTGGTTTTTAAACCTAAAGTGTTTACTCAGATCTGCTTCAGTGACAGTATTTCTATTTGATAGGTTCCAGATCTACACAGAAGTATAGGTAGTACTATAGTAAAAACCAGAAGTATGAGATTCAACATTTCTCAATGTTTTGCTGTATTTGCCTCTATTTCTTTTAAATTCATATATTTTTCTTTTCTTTCCTTCTTCCTTTCTTTTTCTTTCTCCTTTCTATCCTCCTTTTTCTTTCTTTCTTTCTTTCTTTCTTTCTTTCTTTCTTTCTTTCTTTCTTTCTTTCTTTC
>PVKC010004147.1:13186-36601 GCA_004027635.1 Crocidura indochinensis | reverse complement strand
CTAGGCTAGCGCTGGCAAGGCTACCTTACCTCTAGCGCCATCACGCCGGCCCCTCACATTGCTCTTTTGTGTGTGTGTGTGTGTGTGTGTGTGTGTGTGTGTGTGTGTGTGTGTGTGTGTTTGGGCCACACTCGGCAGTACTCAAGGGTTACTCCAGGCTATCTGCTCAGAAATAGCTCCTGGCAGGCACATATGGAACACCGGGATTCGAACCAACCACCTTAGGTCCTGGATCAGCTGCTTGCAAGGCAAACACCCCTGAGCTATCTCTCTGGGCCACGCATTGCTCATTTTTATTCCATCTCCTACCCTTACGGAATGTTTTAGTTATCACAGATAATCAGCAGAACTTATTAGAGCTGTGAATGCTACTTCCTAAGTAGCGATATTGTACTCTCTCCCACATCCCTGCCCCCTCTGTTTTTTGAAACACAACTGGCAATGTTCAGAGTGCAGGTGGTAGGTTGCTTGTCTTGTACATGCCAACATAGGTTCAATCCCCAACATCCCATATGATTCTTTGAACTCCAACAGGAGTGATTCCTGAGTGTAGAGCCTTTAGTAATTCCTAAAAACTACTAGGTGAGGCCCCAAAACCAAAAAAATAAAATGAAAGAATAAATTTATTAGCCAAAGAGATAGCTTAAAAAGATGAACTCAGGCCTGCGCAATAGAGTGGTGGTAGGGTGTTTGCCTTGCACGCTGACCTAGAACAGACCTGATTTCGATCCCTGGTGTCCCATATGGTCTCCCAAGCCAGGAATGATTTCTGAGCGCAAAGCCAGGGGTAACCTCTGAGCATCACCTGGTGTGGCCCAAAAATAAAAATTAAAAAAAAAAACTCATAATATGACCATATGGGGCCCTGGAGATAGCATAGAAGTAAGGCGTTTTCCTTTCATGCAAAAGGTCATCGGTTTGAATCCCGGTGCCCCATATGGTCCCTCGTGCCTGCCAGGAGCAATTTCTGAGCATGGAGCCAGGAGTAACACCTGAGCACTGCCGGGTGTGACCCAAAAACCAAAAAAAAAAAAAAAAAAAAACTCATAATTTTTTTTTTTTTTTTGGTTTTTGGGCCACACCCGGCAACGCTCAGGGGTTACTCCTGGCTATTCGCTCAGAAGTCACTCCTGGCAGGCACGGGGGACCATATGGGGAACCGGGGGATCGAACCGCAGTCCGACCTAGGTTAGCACAAGACAAGGCAGGCACCTTACCTTTAGCGCCACCGCCCGGCCCCCAAAAAACTCATATTTGCATGCAAGAGGTCTGAATTTTTTTCCAGCATTCATGGTCCTGGTCCTCCAAGCACCAATAAAAACAGTTTCCAAACACCAGTTGGTGTGGCAAAAATTAAATGAATAAATATTTTAAGTTTAAAATTAATAAAAGAATGAATTAAAGAGGACTCAAGAGATAGCACAGTGGGTAAGGCATTTGCTTTACATGAAGTCAACCCCTATTCACTTCCCAGCACAATAGGTTCCCCAAAAAAACACCTCATAACAGAAGTGAGAATAGGCCCAAACACTAAGCATTGTCAGTAAGGTGTGTCCCAAATAAATAGAAAAATAAGTGCATTAAAATCTCTCATTTCCCATTAGTAGGCTTGAAATTATTATGCATTTCTCTTATTGTATGTTTTATTTTTAAAAAAAAGGTAGTATGGAAGCAATGAGCTCATTTCATGTAGGCATTTATTATTTATTTATTAATAGAGTCTACTCTAGAGAAATAAATGGTGCCCTGGGTCAAATATGGAGCTTCGTATTTACTAAATATATATATACATATATATATACATATATATACATATATATACATATATATATATATATATACTCTCCCATTTGAGGTATCTCCCTGACCTGACCCCTTAATAGGTACTATTTCTTTTAGAACTTGAGCTCCTCAGCATGTTTAACCACTCAGATAACCAAATAAGTTGATAGTCTGACCTATATTGAAAAAGAATGTGGATCAACAGTTGAACAATATCTACATTTCTAATCAACAAATAATAAAGTTTTTGTATACTTCCAGGAATTTCAAAAATGATTTATATCAATATATAAAACATCTATATGTATATATGTATGTATATACATATCATTACTAATGGCTTTTTTTGGGGGGGCCACACCCGGTGACGCTCAGGGGTTACTCCTGGCTATTCTCTCAGAAGTCGCTCCTGGCAGGCACGGGGGACCATATGGGGAACCGGGGGATCGAACCGCGGTCCATCCTAGGTTAGCGCAGGCACCTTACCTCCAGCGCCACCGCCCAGCCCCGTAATGGCTTTTTTAATATATCTTTATTTAAACACCTTGATTGTAGTTTCAGGCATGTAAAGAACACCCCACTTCACCGGTGCAACATTCCCATCACCAATAACCCAAATCTCCTTCCTCCCCACTCCACCCCAGCCTGTACTGGGGTGTACAGGCTTTCCACTGTCCTCATTCATTCACATTGTTATGGTAATTCTCAGTGTAGTTATTTCTTTAACTGCATTTACCACTCTTTGTGGTGAGCTTCATGTCATGAGCTGGACCTTCCAGCCCTTCTTTCTTTGTCTCTGAGGATTATTGCAAAAATGTCTTTTTTTTTTTTTTTTTTTGGTTTTGGGTCACACCCGGCAGTGCTCAGGGGTTACACCTGGCTTCACACTCAGAAATCGCTCCTGGAAGGCTTGGGGGACCATATAGGATGCCGGAATTCAAACAATGACCTTCTGCATAAAAGGCAAACGCCTTACCTCCATGCTATCTCTCTAGCCCCATGTCTTTTATTTTTCTTAAAACCCATAGGTGAGTGAGACTATTCTGTGTCTATCTATCTCCCTCTGACTTATTTCACTCAGCATATTAGATTCCATGTACATCCATGTAGAGGAAAATTTCATGACTTCATCTCTTGACAGCTGCATAATATACCATTGTGTATATGTACCACAGTTTCTTTAGCCATTCATCTGTTGAATGGCATCTTGGTTGTTTCCAGAGTCTGGTTGCTGTAAATAGTGTGGCAATGAATATAGGTGTGAGGGATTTTTCTATTGTATTTCTGTGTTCCTAGGGTATATCCCTAGGAGTGGTATAACTAGGTCGTATGGGAGCTCAATTTCCAGTTTTTGAAGGAATCTTCATATTGCTTTCCATAAAGGTTGGACTAGACGGCATTCCCACCAGCAGTGATAAAGAGTTCCTTTCTCTCCACATCCCTGCCAGCACTGCTTGTTCTTATTCTTTGTGATGTGGGCCAAGCTGAATGGCGTGAGATGGTACCTCATAGTTGTTTTGATTTGCATATCCCTAATGATTAGTAATGTGCAGCATTTATTCATGTGCTTTTTGGCCATTTGTATTTCTTCTTTGTCAAAGTGTTTGTCCATTTCTTCTCCCCAACTTTTGATGGAATTAGATGTTTTATTCTGGTAAAGTTCTGTCAGTGCCTTGTATATTAGTCCCTTATCTGAATGGTATTGGGTGAATACTTTCTCCCACTCCGTGGGTGGCTCTTGTATCCTAGGCACTGTTTCCATTGAGGTGCAGTAGTTTCCCAGCTTTATATATTCCCATTTGTTTATCTATGCTTCCACTTGTTTGGAGAGTGCAGTCTCCTCCTTGAAGATGCCTCCTAAAGGCTTTTTATAAGGAATAGCATCAATTTCCATCAATAATCTGCCTTCCGTGACTTACATTTTAACAGCAAACATAAATGCCAACTTAGCATACTTTTTTGCTGTTCTTATGTTTCTTTATTTTTTAAAACTTATACTTAGAATCTAATTTGGTAGAATCTAATCTTCACCTCATTGCACTTGTTTTCCTTAGAAATTATAGAAGGGTATGCTAATATACCTGTGACTCCAGGCAAAAGAAAATTGAACTTGGAAAAAGTAAGATTCCTAGAGTCAACCAAGCAAGAGTTAAACCAGAAGCACACACACACACACACACACACACACACACACACACACACACACCTATATATAATTATGTACTAAAATAAAAATAGAGACCAGGTGTATGCGGCCAGTTTCATCCCCATATTACTAAAGAGAATCAAGGCCTGAAATATTCAGAGAGGACTCCAATTCCAAGTAAAGTCCCTAGAGCAACGATGACAATGAAATGATAAAATACAGCAAAAGGGGAAGGTCTAATTATCATTATAACAAAATCAGAACCAATAATAGAAATTACTCATTTTTACAAGAGATAAAGTATTATATTGTTATGAAAAATACTACAACTTATATTGGAAGCAGACCGCTCAATTAAAATTGTACCACTTATAAGCTACATGATTATGAAAAATCTACAGAATCTCACAATAGCAATAGCACAGTGGTAAGGCGTTTGCCTTGCACACAGTCAACACAGGATTAACCCCAGTTCAAATCCCAGCATCTCATATGGTTCCCCGAGTCTACCACGAGCAACTTCTGAGCTCAGAGCCAGGAGAAATCCCTGAGCACCGCCGGGTATGGCCCAAAAACCAAAAAAAAAAAAAAAAAAAAAAAAAAAAAAAAAAAAAAAAAAAAAAAAAAGAAAAAGAAAAAAAGGAAAAGAAGAAAAGAAATGAAAATAAAAGATCCTGAGCTATGGTCCAGCAGGTAAAGCTCTGGCTTTGCTTATATTTGATTTTTAATGATAACTTATTTAGTTATTCATCAAACATATACAAAAGATGTTCAAACTAGTTTACCACTAAGTGAAAACCAAAAGAGCATATACTAGGACAGGAAGACCTATTACCTATTTCCATCTTTTCCTTTTCACTCTACCGCATTGCATTTGAAGCATCTGGTCAAGCTATCAAATGAGAAAGCTTTTTTATACGGATGGCATTTAAAAACATTGGACTTTTGTTTCTATTTTTTCCCCTTCAGACCTCTCCCTGCCCTGCAATGTTATTCACCTAGTTTTCTGACTACATAACTATGCCCGGTGTCATGCCTGTTTGTTTTGAATGCCACGTGCTATAACAAAAAGTTGCTTTTTGTTATTTTTGTGTTGCTTTTTTGTTATTTATATACAGATGCTTGCTTTAAATAGCATTTTTGTATGTCTAAAATAAAAGCATCTCATGTTTAAAAAAATCAAACTAGCTGCCATAGGTTTTATTCGCAAGCATCCCATTTAGTCCTCTGAGTATCATTAGGAGTGATTCCATAGTGCAGAGAAAGGAATAAACACTGAGCACATCTGGTGTGGCCCAGACACAAAATAAAAATAAAATTAAAATGAATATAGTAATAGTAAGTACCTCATAAAGTTGGTATTAGAGTTTGACAAATTAATATATTAAATTATTATATAAATTTGTATAGAATATAGTGTGTGGAAGATCTTGAAATAATATGTATTATGTATGGAGCCGTAGAGATAGCATGGATGTAGAGCATTTGCCTTGCATGCAAAAGGGGAGTGGTTTGAATCCTGGCATTCCATTTGGTTCCCCAAGCCTACAGGAGCAATTTCTGAGTGTAGAGCCAGGAGTAACCACTGAGCACTGCCAGGTGTGACCCAAAAAATCAAAAAATAAAAAAAGAATTAAAAATTAAAAGAATATGTGCTGTATAAGGATTAGATGCTATGCTAAATACAATTGTACCCCATTAACTGATTACATTTGACTAAGTTTGAGATCAGCTCTATACTCAAAAATAATCAAGATGGGGGCCAGAGAGATAGCATGGAGGTAAGACGTTTGCCTTGCATGTGGAAGGACAGTGGTTCAAATCTCAGCATCCCATATGGTTCCCCAAATCTGCCAGGAGCAATTTGTGAGCATAGAGCCAGGAGGAACCCCTGAGCGCTACCCGGTGTGACCCAAAATACCAAATAAATAAATAATCATTAAGATAACTTATTTGCTTGTGCTTGTATTATCCTTTATACATTATTATTGCATATTATATTTATACATTATTATATTTTTGAGATACTAAGTTCTATGTGCCATAAGATTGCTCACTACTATTACTATATTTCTTCTCACTACTGTGGCGCTCAGGGATTACTCCTGGCTCTGAGCTCAGAAGTCACTCCTGGCAGGCCTGGGGGGACTGTTTGGGATGTCGTTATTCAAACCGGGGTCCATCCTGTGTTGACTGAGTCCTGTCACTACTCATTTCCTTTTTTTTTGGTTTTGGGGTCACACCCGGCAGTGCTCAGGGGTTACTCCTGGCTCCATGCTCAGAAATTGCTCCTGGCAGGCACGGGGGGACCATATGGGTCACCAGGATTCGAACCGATGACCTTTTGCATGAAAGGCAAACGCCTTACCTCCATGCTGTCTCCCGGGCCCCAACTACTCATTTCTATTACTATATTACTTCTCACTACTATTAATATATTTCTATTCAACTGAGTCAGTGTCACATTCCTGTATACTAATTTTATTAACCTGCAGTAATTGACCTCACAAATTAGAAATTAAATTTAACTTTTCATTATTTGGTTTTTTTGTTTTTGTTTTTTGGGCCACACCTGGCAGTGTTCAGGGGTTACTCCTAGCTATCTGCTCAGAAATGACTCCTGGCAGGCACGGGGAACCATATGGGACACCAGGATTCAAACCAGCCACCTTAGGTCCTGGATCGACTGCTTGCAAGGCAAACACCACTGTGCTATCTCTCCGGCCCCAACTTTTCATTATTTTATAACTAGTAACTTCTGCCACAAATGCTGATAGCCACTCTATAAAATATCAGAATAAACATATCTCAAGTAAAATTGAATAAATCCCATCATTTCTGAATAAACCATATATATATATGTGATGATAATGCACACATATACATACCATGCAGGCACTTTAAGTCATATAACAATTATTGTTTTACTGTAATATATCAACAAAATACCTTAGTTTTAATGGAATGAAATATTTTCTGAGAAAGTACTTAAAAGTTCATTTTTTTATATATTATACTGAACACTCTTATTACATTTTCTAATCCTGATTTGTTATTTGTCCTTGAAATATATGGGATAAATGTGTTCTAGTTCAGATTGCAAAACAAGCACAAAGCATAAAATATATAACTGCACATTTCTCTTTTAGTGCTTTACAAACAGCATGTTTTAAACTGTGAATCTGGAAAAGTACATTGTGGATGAAAGAAGGGCCAGCCCAAATGGCATGCTTTCACAGATATCAGTTTTGGACATCACACAGCTGTATAGTGGTGTGATAATAAGGCTGTTCCATTCGCTGGATTCTTAAAGAAAAAAAGGAAACTTTGAGCAACCTTGAGTTTATTTACTTACATAAAGTTTAGTGAACTTCAGTTCATATTAAGGCCTGTTAACAGCAGGAAGAATCCAGATTTCTGCCACTGACGATTGGGGAAGCCTGGTGACATTAATAAGAACCAGATCCTAAGCCAAACAACTGTGATCTTCCTTATCCACTGTCCCACAGGGTGAATCTGTTAAAGCTTTTCATCTCCTGGCAGTGGTTTCCCCTCCTCCTCCATCTCTGATTTGCAACAGAAGAAGGGAAGAAAAAATAAGAATAGAAGCCACCAGAAATTACTGTTCTAATTTACCATTAGCAGGAATTTGTAAACCACCACTAAGCAGATAAAACTAAGAGCTACTAACTACAAACATAACCAAACAATAATCTCTGTGACTGTTTAATGGAGACCCTGATTAGAAACACAGAAGCCAGGAAACTTTACTGGAAACCAGGGAGTAGTAATGTACTCAGAGTGAAAGGCTAATAGGTCTTGTGCACAAAGTATTCTGGAAAGAAAGGGAAAAGAGAAGTAATCAGGTGTAGAAGGAATTAAATAAACATATCAGTTTAAAAACTACCCTAAAAATATTGACAGTTTATTTATGATGATGCTAATAATATATAATGAAATGAAGACATTTTATTTAGAATTAGTAACCTATTTTATTTGCAAATGATTCTACAGAATTAGGTATATTTCTATATGTTTTATTATTATGGTTTTGGATGTACATATTGATTTATTCACTTTGTATAGCATTGCTCATGCAATAGCTTCAAAGAGCATGTTAAAGTATATCTGGCAATATCTTAGGAGAAACTCCATAGAAATTAAAGATAGAAACTTCTACTCTGAGAAGTAAAAATGTTGCCACTGAAAGGGCCAATGTAGTCTAAACTTTCCTTAACATTACCTAAACACAATGTTTCCTGATATTTAATTCTTAGTTGCCAAGTTTATTTGATTTGAAAAAAATAAAGTAGCTCAGTTTTCCAGTTATAAGCAAAGTTAAATACTAAAAACACTACATGTTTCATTAAGCTAACACGCCATTCAAATTTAAGTTAATGTAAATAATCGTTTTTCCTTTTTCTTCTGGCTTTAGGGCCAGATCTGGAGGTGCTCATGGCTTACTCCTGGCTCTGCACTCAGGGCTCACTCTTGGAGTGCTCTGATGACCATTAAAAGGTGCCTGAGATCAAACCTACCAACTTTAATATCACATTGGTCCATTTCTAAATTTACTTTCTCATTTAAATTCACACTTTTCAAACCCTATTTTGGGCTACTGGCTAGGATTTTGAAGCATTTAAATACATTTCAAACTGCAAAAAATAATCTGTTGAAGCAAGATTGATAATGGATAGGGCACTTGTTCAATCCCCACCTCGTTCAACAACCCCCACTACTTTGTTTATGTTTTGGGGCCACACTCAGTGGTATCATGGGTTACTCCTGGTTCTGTGCTCAACACTCACTCCTGGCAGGCTCAAGGGACAATATGGGATGCCAGGATCAAACCCAGGTCAGCCGAGTGCAAGGCAAATGCCCAGTCCATTGCTTATCATTCTGACCCCTGAATCCCCACTACTCCTAATTGTCTCCCAATCACTGTCATGAGTAATCTCTGAGCACAGATGGGTGTGGCCTCCCTAAAGAAATTCTATTAGGTGGTGCGGCCTAGCAAGTTGAAGAATTCAGTTAACTTGATTTGCATAAGAGAAACAATTCCAAAATTAAAAGAAAATCCACTTTTTCTTTCTGTCATCATAATCATTATTATTGTTATTATTATCATTATTATTGGTTTGGGGCCACATCAGGTGATGCTGAGGGGTTACTCCTGGTTTTGCACTCATATATCACTTCTGGTGGTGCTCAAAGAGCCAGATGGGATTCTGAGGAGTGAATCCAGTCTGCTATGTGCAAAGCAAACACCTTATCTCTATATTATCTCTCTAGCCCTATTTTCAAGTGTTTTATTCAATTAATAAGTACTCCTAGAAGAATATATTTCCTATATATCAAAATTATACAGGGGTCAGAGCAGTAGCGCAGTGCTAGGGCACTCGCCTTTCATACGACTGACCCAGGATGGACCTCAGTTCGTTTCCCCGCGTCCCATAAGGTCCGCCAAGCCAGGAGCGATTTCTGAGCATTCAACCAGTGTATTCATTTTATATGCTTAAGTTTCAAATAATAAAAGTTTTTAAATACTTAAGTTAAATGGCATGTCTAACTAACCTTCAAAATAACATTTAAAATAAAAAAAGTGTCTTTTTAGCAAGATTACTATAGAGTATAATATATTTATAATAATCAGGCTAAACTAGAATAGAACAGCATATGATATGTGTACAAAGTAAAAACAGTTGTTTATTAATCACAATATTAATTTATGAAAAAAGTAAATATTACCAAATCATTGTTTTGAGTATGTTAATTTTTTAGCAATAATGATGCTTTAAATATCTATTTTTTTTCTTCTTGGGTCACACCTAGCTTCTTTATATATAATTCTACATTTGGAAAAATAATATATGTATCTTATACACATAGTCAAAACTTTCACAAGTTTTGTTCAAGGATTTTTACCAACTCTTCTGAATATGTATGGTAACATTTCAAGCAAAGTTTAGTCAAAATTTATGAGAATTTATTCTAATACCTGTAATTAAACACATTTCTACCATGGTAGTGCAATGGGACAAAATTCTTAGTGGTTTCAGATGTTAGATTTTAATGAACTAGGATGGGTTTCCCTAGCATGACACCAGTTTGTCCAGTTTATTAGCTTTTTAGTTAAATATATTATTCTTTGTGCCTGTAAGCATTTTCATTACCTTTCTTCCTTTTGAAAAATGTTCCATTTATTGTGTTATGTAGGAAATAGTCCATTAAATAACCATTTAGTTGCCAAAATTAGCTCCTTCAATCATGATTTAATTTCTTTTAAATGTATTTTTAAGGAAATTAAAGGATCTAGCTGTCAATTTTCATTAGGGACTCTCACAATTAATAGGTCATTTACTCATTCAGCTGATAAGAACAAGAGATATGCATTTCAACTGCCTTTAAATGTGAAACTAGTTTTAGCATTTCTTATGCCATAAGATGCATTATTTTATGTTTTTATTTCTTTCAAATAAATTTTTTAAAAGTTGTAAGGCAGTTTTCTGTTGAGTAATTAGGATCATGAAATATTAATAGCATGAAACTAATTGTTGATTTCCCTTAATCCAAATGTATAGTCAGGCTCACAAATGATCTTTTAGCTATATAACAGTCTTGTGAAAAATCTCAAACTCACATCCATGCTCAAAGTCCCAGACTGATGTGTTTGTTATGCCTGAAATGCCTTTAAAAAAATTACTGTGTGTGGCCAGCCTGGACTACAGCTAATTGGAATGGACATGGGAAATAACTCAAAGCAATTGTCCTGCAAAGAGTCAATGAGGTATGCTCTGACCAAAATATCCACCACTGCAGATAACTAGCAGACCTATTTATAAGAAAGAGTAGGGTGCAGGGAGAGAAAAAGAAAGATGTTATATTATATAGTAACCAAAATGAATGGAGATACAAAAGTGGTCCAGTTTTTTAGTAATACCTAAATAATTATCTTTGAGTTATTAAAAACTGCTCTTAAACTCTAAAAAATAATTTGCAACTAAATGACAAAGGAAAATATTATAATTGTCATTCCTTAAGAACAATTTATGATATTTCTCACTATCTTCCCTTGCTGTTTCAAATTTACTATTTACCCAAATACACTAAATGTATTTTTATGATCTATAAATCATGTAAATTAAATAGACTTATAAAACTATTTTATAATCTAAGAAGTAGTAAGAACATACTAATGATAATGGTTGTAAATATTTTCAGTGATAAAAAATGCTTAAATAAATCATGAATAAAAATGAATATAAAAATAAAATATATGATAAAATCTTAGTTTCTTGAAAACTGATAAATATATAAATTAATCTATAAATTATTTCTTTTTTTTGGATTCAGATGTAGCTTTTCAAAGAGTAAATTAGGTCTTGGAGTTTTTATAGTAGATAAATGTATATACCTCTTATGATGACATCTATAATTTAGTACATATTATGAGCCCATTATGTAATTCACTTAAAAAAACATAAATATGGGATCACCAAAACAGAGGTAAGATAAAATCAGAGGGAATTTATTTTTTGCAGATATTCACCGACTTTCAAAAATATTTCACAAAAATGTTCACAATCTTGTGCAGTTTCTAGAAGAAAAACTTTACTATACTTTTAGATTTTTCTTCAAACAACTTTGAAAATTTATTCTAGCCAGCTACTTCACAGTTTTAAGTTCAGAATGTAGAGGAAATCCAATAGTTATTATTGATTAGTTCAGAAAACACAAATTATGATAATAATAAGTATAGGTTAATTTGTCTCAATTTTCTGTGTAATCTTGCTGATTCAACTCATTGCCTGTCCTTGGAAAGCACAAAAGTATTTCAACCCCTCATTAGAATGTGTTTTGCTTCACCCCAATAAAAATAGTTGAACTCTTCACTTGGATACACCTAACAAAACTGTAATGACTTTAGATAAAATCATTCCTCACACTTTTATAATTAGTTTGAGTCGGGGCGTTGAAAAGGAAAAAAATTAAGTGTTAAATATTGAAAGACTTCCGCAGTTTTATATGTAACATCAAAATAGAAGGAACTCCTACACAGGCCATTCTCATGGTTTTCATTATCACATAAGAGTTAATCAAAAACAGTTCAACCTCAGGCAAATATCACCCTGGGATGAAAGTATTAAAAAGAAATAAAACATTTTAGTCACTTGGATTTTAATTAACCTTGAAAAAACCCAAAGCAATACAAAATTTGACATATTTCTCTTTGAAATATTTTCTCTTAAATTACAATGGCAAAGCTGAGAACATATATGCACTATATGTTGTCAATCCCACACTGTTTAATCAAAGACAAATTGGCAAGTGCCTTTCCTATCTATGTCCTTTAGGCAGAGAAGGAGTTTAAATACAGACCTGCAAAATGTAATACATGGCACATTAATTTTATCAGGCAACAACATGTTGAAATGCTGCAGTGCTATTGTTTAAAAATATCAAAAGTTAAATCATAGAATACAGTGTATAATCCAAATGGCAAATTTACAGTACAGACCACTAAAAAAGACATTTTTTAAAAATTGTTTGGGTTTCTCTGTCATGCAACTTCCTAGCTTACTTTTACCTTTCAGCACTAGCAGCAATTTTAATGCAAAGAAAGCAATTAATATAGATGAGAAAATAGGATTTGTAACAGGATTGCTGCTTTTAAAAACATCTTTATTCCTGCTAAAATGTCCAGGATGGTTTAAGTTCTAGTGTTGCATTGATTAATAATGAATAGGGCACATTCAAGTTGCTTTCTTTACCTAACTTCCTGTTACATGCACACTAATAGACACATATACTGCTTATATTTATATGTATATATGTATATGTATACACATATATACAGAGAAATAAATACTTTATCTAAATTTTGCAAGCTGATGAATGAACAGTGAACTAATTTCCAAAATGTGTTTATGTATCATACATAGCTGATGAAACAACTGGTTAGAGTATAGACAAATATCAAGAAAGCAAATGCAATTTCCTTAATTAAAACATTAGACATCTAACTATGCCAATTCACGTTTTAATCAAATAAACCCAGACTTTATTATTAAAGACAAGTACTTCAATTGCAGAATTTTAAATAACTTAATTGTATATGGAAAATGTGGCTTGAAAATATAAACACAATTATGACAATTTGTTTTAGTCTTTTTGGTCAGCCTACTTAGAAGGATAAAAGCCTTGTGAGTAGTTGAGATTAGATATTAATTTGTGGCTCTTTGTCACAATATTCCATTAAGTGTTTTTTACTCTTCTTTCACAATAAATAACAATGACTTCCTTTCAGTTTTTTGGGAAAGTTTTATTTATGTTGGTCAAAAATGCCCTTAAAGGCTGCCAAAATCTCCAGTAGCCATGCAATATTTAACATGATACTCACTACAGGGACCAGCAATCACATATTCCAACAGTTTTCCAGCAGCTCCCAGCATCTCCAAGAAACTTTTCTTTAATTTTGCTCATGTTAACAAAATATAAATTGGGTAATCATTATTAGTGGTACAAAAACAGCATTGAAATGAGCCTACTGGTAATATTATGTCAATGACATGAAAGATGCTGTGTTGTTTTGGTTTGGAACTTATCTGGGTTTTCAATCAGGCTTAGTAGACTTGAGAAATAAGTCCTGTAGGCAACCATTATGGGTTTACTTGTTTGTTTGTTTTCTTTTTTGATCACCAAGACATACACAAACACTCTTCTCAAACCTAAAGTCCTAAAATAACCCATTCTTTTGCTGGTGAAATACTAATCTCATTTTATTATGTTGTCAATGAGCTGCAGAGATTCCCCTTAGCTTGTTAACATGATAGCAGACAGATGAGAAGAAATAAAAAGTACTGGCCTGTGAAAGCCAAATCAAAGAGCCAGATTGAAGGGATTCTCAAATTACTCAGGTGAGGCCCTCAGCCCCTAGCTAGTGACCCAGCTAATGGTCAGAATGCTGTAGGTTCCGTTTGGATGATCCAAACGTTAAGACATGGTATTCAAATGTCTGCATAATGGCTGAGAATTTGCCTTTTCTTTGTAAGCTTACTACACAATAAACAAAAGGCTGGTATTTGATACTAACTAAACATGGAAAAGAAACTGACAAGAACACTGGATGAATGTATTGGAGTCGCAAATCTTTATGTGACAAAGGAAGAACTTCAGCGGACTATATTTTGCTATAAATGTAGTTTTTAATTATCTTTAGCTATTATCAACTATTATCACTTTCAAAAATGGTGCTCATTTCCATAAGCATCTAACAATATAAATAATCTGCCTAAAAGTGGGCAATGCTGTTCTACAGTGAGACCACAATTAAAGAACACTGTAACTTTTATTGTTGACTAAAGAAACTAGGGGAAAAGATGCTGATGTGACAATACATTTTTAAGAAATATTTGCAGTATTGTTAAAGTACTAACATTATGTGTATAACCTGGATTATTTATTTGTTTGCACTCTCTTCTAGAATAAATGCTTCCCGGACATCATGATTTTCTTGCAATTGACAGTAAAATATATTTCTTTTAAGTTGAAGGAAGAAGTAAAACCACTTATTGGTCTTTTCACATTATTTCATTTTATAGGTGACATTAAAGTTTTTTACAATTGAAATATTTTAATTTTCAAAGGCAAGTTTACTATGAAAGTCATTAATATTGAATCATCAAGTTTCAGGATTACATTTTATTTTGTATGCCGCTCACAACTTTAGAATAAGATAATTTATTTGCTTCAAAAAACAGCCTTGACTACCAGTGCCATCTAGCACTACAAAGAAAAAGTTGCTCAACTACTTTGTGAAACAGTGGGTAATTTATTGAATCATCTAATCCATTATATCCTTGTTCCATTTTCCAGAGAAAATTAAATAGAGATGACCCTCTCGTATAAATGCATCGTTAAACCTTAAACAGAGATTGTACATCTTATAACGTGAAAGGTAGTATTTGTCAGAAATATTTAAGAGAAGTAACACTGAGGTTTAACTTCTGGTTTGCTGTCATACCATCATTTTCTCCTCCAATTTTGGAAAATGTATTGAAATTCTAGGTAATAAAAATTAAAGTTCTAAAATATTGACACGAGGGTCCAGAGTCATAGTATGGGAGGTAAAGCATTTGCTTCACACATGACTGACCACAGTTTAATCCATATATGTTTTCTGAGCTCTATAAGGAGTACTTCCTGAGCACAGAGTCAGGAGTATGTCCTATGTAACTTTGGGAGTGGACCAAAATCAAATAAATTATTTGAGATTACTTGATTTACAAAATAGAAGGTACTCTTTCACAGTACCTTACTATGAGTAGCAACTTATAATAGCTAATATCTGATCAAGACGAACTCATCTTCAGTAAAGACACTTTGGGATATCACATTAGACTGATAAAGTTATTTAAGATTTAATCTAAGCTTGGACTAACAATAATTCTAGTCATCTCTATTAAGACTTTTCTTTTTTGCATAAGTGATAGCAAGAGAAGACTCATTGTAGATATTTTTCTTTAACAAACTAGATGGGATAACTTGTAAACGACTATGGAATTTAAGTATGTTAAATTGTGGGGCTTTGCCTAAATCTATTTTCCTAAGTATAACAAGACGTACAAACTAAAACATAGTAAAAGGGGACCAATGATAGTATAATGGGTAGCGCATTTGCCTTGAACTCAACTGACCCAGTTCTCTCTCTAGTATTGTTTATGGTTTCCTAAGAATCAGCAGGAATGATCCTTGAGTACAGATTCTTAAACACAGTTGAATATGTAAGAGAAAGATGACTTGAGCTTCTGCCAGACCAGTGATTAGAAAAATGATATTTGGGGGCCCGGGAGATAGCATGGAGGTAAGGCATTTGCCTCTCATGCAAAAGGTCATCGGTTCGAATCCCGGTGCCCCATATGGTCCCCCGTGCCTGCCAGGAGCAATTTCTGAGCACGGAGCCAGGAGTAACTCCTGATCACTGCCGGGTGTGACCCAAAAACCACAAAAAAAAAAAAGAAAGAAAGAAAGAAAAATGATATTTGGTAAAAGGAACTCCAAAAGTAAAAAAAACCACCTGGTCATAAAAAATAGATAAGGTTGCTTAAATGAACTTTAAAAGTCTATCATAAAACTAATGTGTGAATCAAGTCAGTGCACTAAAAATCATGGTTTGATAACAAAGAGCTATAAATGCTCCAAAAGTGCTATACTTTAAAAAAGTATAAAATTCTTTTATTTTGTTTATTTTGGGGGGAGGGTCACACCCAGCCGTGCTCAGGGTCACTCCTGGCTCTATGTTGAGAAATTGCTCCTGGCAGACTCGGGGGACCATATGGGATGCCGGGATTCGAATCATCATCCTTCTGCATGCAAAGTAAACACCCTACCTCTGTGCTATCTCTCCGGCCCCAGAAAAGTATAAAATTCTTACCTTCAAAGAAACAAGAGATGATAATACATGAATTGTGATTCTAAAGGCCTCACTATTTGTAAACTATTTTTTTACTACTGTAAACTATTTGAGCAAATTATTTGTCTATGATCTAGTATCTCTATAAAACAGATTATGGACATATGTCCATATTCAAACTAGGATGATGACAAAAGCTGAATGAGTTAAAAGCACTCAACATAGTTCATATAGCATAGTAGTCAACAAAAAATCTGTTCTTACTATTATTGTTTGAGTATTTCCTCTCTGCTCTGGTTAGATTTGTCTCAGGAAGTGAATAGAGCTAGGTCTGTGGATACAAGATTCTAACTCCAACTAAGCATGACTAGGGAAACCAGCCACCCACTTCTAAGATTTAAACAGTTCACAACCTAATGAAACTGAGTCAGTAGCACTGCTTGTTATATGTGGAAATATTTATCAGGGATGGACAAAGTAACAATACTGACTAATTAAAATGTAACTGATGTTTTCAGTATACTTTCAATTCCAATTTAGCATACAATATAATTAGCTATCATGAATGATGATTAGTAGTTTTAATTTTTAATTAAAATTAAAAAAATTTAAAAACATGTTTTGATGTAAGTAAAATCATGTCTCTAATATGTAATGCAAGTTCTAATTGCTTTCATGCAAGAATTACTACTGCCATTACAATTATTACTCTTCCTTTAAGTTTTTCAGAACCTGGCTTATGGATAAGTAGAAAAAAGCTATAGTAGTGGTAGGAGAGATAGCACAGCGGTAGCATGTTTGCCTAACATGCAGCTGATCCAGGATAGATGATGGTTCAAATCCCGGCATCCCATATGATCCCTCAGGCCAGCCAGGAACAATTTTTGAGCACAGAGCCAGGAGTAACCCCTGAACACCACTGGGTGTGAACCCAAAACAATAAATAAATAACAACTTATTTATTTATTTATTTATTGGTTTTTGGGCCACACCCGGTGACACTCAGGGGTTACTCCTGGCTATTCGCTCAGAAGTCGCTAATGGCAGGCACGGGGGACCAAATGGGGAACCGGGGGATCGAACCACGGTCCGTCCTAGGTTAGCACAAGGCAAGGCAGGCACCTTACCTCCAGCGCCACCGCCCGGCCCCTGTAACAATTTATTTTTAAAAGAAAAAAGAAAAAGAAAAAAGCTATAGTATAGCTATGAAGAAAGATAGCTAGATTTCTCAAATTCAAGATGAAGAAGAAACAATTATGTATCATACAAAGGAACAAATTCTGATAATACCAGCAGTTTCACTTATTCTTTGGCTTTTGTGGTACTCTCCTCCAGCTATTTAAGCCTTATTAGTTCTGGTTTATTGCACATATACATATTTCTTATTTTCAGTAGCTCAAATAAGTAATTTTGGAGACTATAGACTTTTCTGTTATTGTTTACTCTAGATTTAGACCAAATTTCTCTGGGAATGGGAGAATGAGACACCACAGGCAGAATATTCCAGCCAGCGGGTATTCCAGATCCCAACCAAGCTCTTCTTCTATGATATTCATATAAATTAAATATAAGTAAAATGGCAACTAATTTGTGTCTCATTAATGGATTATCTTATGAAATATAACATTTTCTTCCAAGCTTGGAAATAAGTAGAAGCCTTGAATACTATGTGCTTAGCTTTATGCAGCTTTAATTATCTTCTAATAATATTCTCCCACCCATGCTGATAATTGTTTTAAAAAATAAGGAATAAGTGACTCATTTTCAGGTGAAAATGCCTGAATGAAATTATAAAAATTGTAGATAGTTTTTATTAAACAGCCAGAAAATCAAGAAATAAGCCTACAGTAAAACACTATAGAGCAACTATAATTTGGACAGTTTTCTACTATTAAATCACAGAAATAAAGTAAAACTTGGTATCTACTCAAGTTAGCTATATAACTGATTTCTTCATCCCACACTGTTTATGGCAGTTATGGAGGCCTACAAATGCTTCAGAACAGGTTTCAGGGGCCAGCGAGGTGGCGCTAAAGGTAAGGTGTCTGCCTTGCAAGCGCTAGCCAAGGAAGGACCGCGGTTCGATCCCCTGGAGTCCCATATGGTCCCCCCCAGCCAGGGGCAATTTCTGAGCACTTAGCCAGGAGTAACACGTGAGATCAAATGGGTGTGGCCCGAAAAAAGAACAGGTTTCAGATGACAGGACTAATAAATTATATTTTTAATATAATTTAGACCATTTTAGAATATTTGAAAGATAGTACAATTGAAAATGATCAGGAGTCACTCCTAGCTCTGCAAAGAGTTCTCACTTTGGAGGTGCTCAGGGATAGAGTCTAGGTTGGTTGCATGTAAGACAAGTGCTCTACAGTTGTACTACTGCTCCAGCCTAATTGTTAGAAATGTTTAAAGAGGGCCCGGAGAGATAGCACAGTGGTGTTTGCCTTGCAAGCAGCCGGTTCAGGACAAAAGGTGGTTGGTTCAAATCCCGGTGTCCCATATGGTCCCCCGTGCCTGCCAGGAGCTATTTCTGAGCAGACAGCCAGGAGTAACCCCTGAGCACCGCCAGGTGTGGCCCAAAAACCAAAAAAAAAAAAAAAAAAAAAAAAGAAATGTTTAAAGAAATTTTTCTAAGATTGATCAATCTAAACAGACCTTCTTTGCTTATAACTCTTTACTAGTCCTTATAATTAAAATTCCAATTAACATTTTCTGGTAGATTTAATTGTCTGAGAATTGTCAGAAGAGACCCACCCAATCAGGAAATCTTCCAGAAAAGTGACTTATTTTAATTGTGTATATCCCATGAAGAATGATATAAACTGAAGTGAATTCAGAGAAGTACAGTATGATTTCTAGTTCTCATAATTGATAGACAACTTGAGCATGTCTAGTTTCCAGAAACATAGATTACTAACTCTAATGATAATATTACAATAAAATAAAAATCACTACTTTTGCCTACAACTTCAATTGCATTAAAGAGATTTTTTTTTCTATTTTATTTTAGTTTACATTTGAACACTTGAGTTACTACATGTCTACTAATTTGTCCCAGGTCACAAGGAAAATCTCAAATCCAATGCTGGAACTTGAGTTACTATGAAACTACCTTATTGTGGTTGTACCAAATATCTAAGGAAACTGTGTTTAAAAAGAATTGTGGGTCTGGAGAGATAGCACAGCGGCGTTTGCCTTGCAAGCAGCCGATCCTGGACCAAAGGTGGTTGGTTCGAATCCCAATGTCCCATATGGTCCCCTGTGCCTCCCAGGAGCTATTTCTGAGCAGACAGCCAGGAGTAACCCCTGAGCACCACCGGGTGTGGCCCCCCAAAAACAAAACAAAACAAAACAAAAAAAGAATTTCAATCCACCTATAATAGGGTATAGTAAGTATCATGAAGAACTTAGAATAATTTGCTATTAAAAAATCTAAGTTTATAAACATAATCTAAATTCTTCCATAGGTGAGAAGTTTATTTTCCTTTTCCTTATACCTTCCAATAAATCTATTTTTTGTTTTTTAAATCTAAGATTGGGGGCTGGAGAGATAGCACAGCAGTAGGGCATTTGCTTTCCACGAGGTCAACCCAGGAGATGGTGGTTCAATTCCAGGCATCCCATTTGCTCCCCAGAACCTGCCAGGGGCAATTCTGAGAGCAGAGCCAAGAGTAACCTCTGAAAGCCATCGGGTATAACCCAAAAACCAAATAAAGGAAAAGAAAAGAAAAGAAATCTAAGTATATGATTTATATTTGTCATTTGCTTTTATGATATTAAAGTAAACTAATATGACTTATAAATCAACATTCTGATCAATAAAATAATGTAATAATAAAATCTCTAATTTTAACAACCGATATCAAAAGAAATTGTGCATAAGTATTTTAAAATGTATAAAATACGCTTAAAATGTTTGTTGTTTTATTATTATTATTATAATCTTTCAGGTGAAGCAAGATGAATGAATGTTCACAAATTTGGAAACATTTTCCTTTTTGTCAGTCAGTCATACATTTTTGAAATTCAGTTGTTTTGTTGTTGTTGTTGTTTTTTCTTTTTGGGCCACACCTGATGATGCTCCAGGGTTACTCATGGCTATGAGCTCAGAAATTTCGGGGACCATATGGGACATAGGGGATTGAACCAAGGTCTGTCTGTAATCGGCCACGTGCAAGGCAAACACCCTACCACTATGCTTCAGCTTCTGGCTCCTGAAATGCAGTTTGAATGTATTTGTGAACATCTTTTTCTATTTTGTAAATATATATTCATGTATGTATATATATTTAGAAAAAATCATGTTAGTTACCTTATATTTTGGGGGTTAAAAAAAGGCAATGAAGTCATACTCAAATTATTTCTGGGAAAAATTCTCTAAGAAAAATTGTGTCTCTTCTTTCCCAATAATGAATGCCTTTACAAGAATATTCTTTTGGTGGGGGGATTGGGGCCACACACTGCAGTGTTCAAGAGTATTCATGGCTTTGCACTCAGAAATTGCTCCTGGCAGACTTGGGGGACCATATGGGATGCCAGAGATCGAACCAGGTCGATCCTGTGCATGCCATGTGCAAGATAAATGCCTTACCACTGTGCTATCACTCTGGCCCTAAAGGTATATTCTTTTTTGGGGGGTGATGGGGAGGGCATACCCGGCTGTGCTCAGGGGTTACTCCTGGCTCTGAGCTCAGAACTCACTCCTGGCAGGCTTGGGGACCATAAGGGATGCTGGAATTTGAACCACCGTCTGTCCTAGCTTGGCGGCATGCAAGGCAAATGCCCTACCTCTGTGCTATCTCTCCAGCCCCCTACAGGTATATTCTTTTGTTTGTTTTCTGTTTTTTTGGGGGGGTCACACCCGGCAGTGCTCAGGGGCTACTCCTGGCTCTATGCTCAGAAATTTCCCCCAGTAGCCTCGGGGACCATATGGGATGCCAGGATTCAAACCACCATCCTTCTGGATGCAAGGCAAATGCCGTACCGCTATGCTATCTCTCCAGCCCCTAAAGGTATATTCTTAACATCAAAATGTATTTGCCATAGAGCTTAAAATAAAACATGTATAGCCTATTGCTTTTACCAATTTTTTTCAAAAACATTGATTTTTGTGTTTCACAATACTTATAAAATATAGCAAATATCCTCTGACAAATTCTATTTTATTTTCTTTAAATATTTCAAGTATTTTATATAATTATACATTTTGGCACCTAATTCAGCTTTTAAACTCATATTTTATGTTAGTCCCAAGTAATGAGAAATGTCTTGTTTAATACATAGATTTGTGTAGTGAGCTGGACAAAGAGGGGACCACCTACTCTAGCAGTCCGGGGGTGATGGTGGAGTATATGGGTTGCAGAAGGGGAACTGGGATGGGGGGAGGACAAATTTGGTGATGGGTATTCCCCTGATTCAATGTTGATATGTACCAAAAATCCTATTGTGAAAGATATGCAAGTCATTCTGATCAAAATAAAAATTTAAAAAAAAGCATGACAGAAAAAATATACATAGCATTGTGAAAAATTTTGATTTGTCTTTATTTCCCCTATTTTTGCCTATTGTTGAGAAGCATTAGTCCATTAATGATAGATACAGATGGTGTCCATCTGGTATCCATCTTTAACTCTAAAAAGGAGGCATAAGGATACACTGAAACATTAGACTTTCAAAATTAGATGTGATCTAGCAGCTCAAAGAAAAAGTTACTTGATCCATTCTAACTTTTTCCCATAGTCATCTTATATTACAAACAAGATAAAAGTATTTTTTCTGAAAATGCTTTACTTTAAAATCACAACTCTGTCCTAATACAAATATCAAAATTATTGGAATCAACTAATTTTCCATTTATGACATCTAAAAGTCTCTTGGTAGCAACCAACATTTGAGATATCTTCTAAGGCTTGATTCTTAATGTATTCATTCTTTGCATAAAAAAATTCAAGTACTTTAAACATAAGTGTAAGTATATAGGAAAGAATAATAACTGATTCAAAGAAATTCATTTTTCAAGATTCTTAAAGAAGAAAAAGTATCTGATTTCTTATCAGGATTGCCAGTATTTTATAATTAATTAATGCTATTTTATTTATTTCCCCAACAAAGAATGGCAGTGCCTTTTCAAGATACTGTGAGAATATGTAGATTTACAGCATTTTAGATATTTCCAGGGTAACCATTATCATAAATTCAAAAAATGCATCATGCATTACATGGGTGCCCAGAGTGGCAGTGCTCCTAGGAAATGTTTGACAGAAATCAAACATAGGACAGCTGTATGTAAAGCATTTTAATGTGCATTGAGTTATTGTCCCGCTCCTTAAAAAGCTTTAATATTTTACAAAAAAAAATTTAAAAAAAGGAGTAAAAACTTGAAATAAAACATACGTAAGAGACTGATATCAAGATCAATAGTCATCTTAATGGCATGTTTTGAATAAATAGCTAAAGAAAAATATGGGCCCGGAGAGATGGCACAGTGGCGTTTGCCATGCAAGCAGCCGATCCAGGACCAAAGGTGGTTGGTTCAAATCCCGGTGTCCCATATAGTAACCCGTGCCTGCCAGGAGCTATTTATGAGCAGACAGCCAGAAGTAACCCCTGAGCACCGCCGGGTGTGGCCCAAAAACCAAAAAAAAAAAAAAAAAAAAAAAAAAATGATGCTGGAATCTGAGAGATAGTACAGGAGATAGACCTCTTAACTTGCACATTGCCAAACCAGGTTTGATCCGGTTTGATCCATTATGGTCCTCTCCACCACCAGAAGAGCCAGGAATAATACATTAGCATAGTTAGGTATGATTGAAAAACAAAGAAAGGGGGCCGGGCGGTGGCGCTGGAGGTAAGGTGCCTGCCTTGCCTTGTGCTAACCTAGGACAGACGACGATTCGATTCCCCCCTCCCCTCCCTCCCCGTTCCCCATATGGTCCCCCGTGCCTGCCAGGAGCAATTTCTGAGCAAATAGCCAGGAGTAACCCCTGAGCGTCACCAGGTGTGGCCCCCCACCAAAAAAAAAAAGAAAAACAAAGAAAAAAAAGAAAAAAGAAAAAGAGTACTCTTGTCCATTGCC
>PVKC010004147.1:0-13086 GCA_004027635.1 Crocidura indochinensis | reverse complement strand
TGTATTCTTCCTTCTATTCAAAAAGGTTAAAACTGGGACCCGGGAGATAGCATGGAGGTAAGGCGTTTGCCTTTCATGCAAAAGGTCATCGGTTCGAATCCTGGTGCCCCATAGATCCCCCGTACCTGCCAGGAGCAATTTCTGAGCATGGAGCCAGGAGTAACCCCTGAGCACTGCCGGGTGCTACCCAAAAAACACACACACACACACACACACAAAAAAGGTTAAAACTTTCTCTTTTATTCAATATTTTCTTTTCTCAAAAATACATAAAGGCATATAAATAATGCTTTCTAGTTCTATCCATATGATTTTCTTTTTTTTTTTTTTTTTTTTGGTTTTTGGGTCATACCCGGCTCAGAGGTTGGATTATTGACCAAAATCACTAAGTTATTTTTTGTACTTAGTTTTATAAGTCAGGTTAAGTAGCTAAAAATTTTTATAAGGGAAACTTAAAAGTGTAAAAAAGAAGACATAGAAAGAAGTTAAACTTCAATCCTTTGCTAATAATAAAAGACATGGGCAGAAATCCTAGATATATTCTCACTTGGGTCTGAATCCTTTGGAATAAATGTTCATTAGATCTAACCTTTACCTATTATAGATGCAAGGTCATGTGTCCTTCTCAGAGACAAACAGATGACATACAACATATTCTTTTACTCATGAATTTTAAATAGCTGTGGGAAGATGGGAAATATATTCTAATGAGAGGCTTTTAAAATGTACAACTATTTATGCCTTGTTTCTTTATTTGATTATGATAGTATATTGCATCTAACTAGCAACTAAAAACAGTTATTAATAATAACTTTAATTACCTAAACATAAGAGTACTGACTGCTTTTGTGAACCCAAATAAATAAATAAATCCTGAATTCTTTGTTTTTGTTTTTGTTTTTATCAGTTTATGGGCTACACAGGTGATACTAAGAGGTTACTCCTGACTATGAGCTCAGAAATTGCTCCTGGCTTGGGGGGACCATATGGAATGCCTTGGAATTGAACCTAAGTCCGTCCCAGGCTAGCGCATGTAAGGCAAACACCCTACCACTTGCGCAACCACTCCAGCCCCAAATCCTAAATTCTAATTGCATGTTTGTTTTAACCTGATGAGCTTATGTTAACGGGAAAGATTCTTAATTCATTTCTATATTAAAAATAGAGGAAACTTTACTGTACATTGTAGAAAAAAAATTTTGGGGGGGAGGGGGCCACACCCGGTGACGCTCAGGGATTACTCCTGGCTATTTGCTCAGAAGTCGTTCCTGGCAGGCACGGGGAACCATATGGGGAACCGGGGATCGAACCTCGGTCCGTCCTAGGTTAGCGCAGGCACCTTACCTCCAGCGCCACCACCCGGCACCCTGTAGAAAAATTTTATATGAAAATTATTTAGAACATTACAGTTTATCCATGTTCACTCTGGGTCAGGTCCAGAGACTGTCTCTTTTCTTGAAAGAGATGTAAACCAAGCTGTGAAAAATCAGGGTACACTGTCCACACAACAGAAATCTGGCAATCTCTGGAGAATAGGATAGGCCTGGCCTTCAACCTTGATAAAAGCATGCTTACTGTATCCATCACCCAGAATCACTGTTTTACCTATGGCTCTGCCTCACCACCTTGCTACGATTCTCTTCAAGGACACCAATAAACTTCAGATATACTGATATTTGGCAGATGTCATCAGGGTTTATGTAGCAAGTGTAGGCACACTCCCCCTTCTCCTGCATCCTCCTTCCAAGAGGCCTGGCAGCTGAGAACATGTCCCTGAAAGCTGCAGTGTCAGTGATAGTGCTTTGAATTTCTCTATAACTTCATTCATTTGAAGCTGTCATCCCTAGTCATCCTTACTGAAACACAACAATTTAACAGAATCAGCAGTTTACTAAACTTTAAAGCCATTCTATTAATGATTTTATTGAGGGTACAATAATTTTCATAAATGTGCTTGCTAATGTAGCTTTCTTTGCTTTCTTTCTTTTTTGAGGGGGGACACCCGGTGACGCTCAGGGGTTACTTCTGGCTATGTGATCAGAAATTGTTCCTGGCTCTTGGGGGACCATAAGGGATGCCGGTGATGGTACCGGGTTCGTCCTGGGTTAGCTGAATGCATGGTAAACTCCCTACTGCTGTGCTATCTCTCCGGCCCCTCTCTTTCTTTTTTTTAATTTTTCTTTTTTCTTTTTTTTTTTTTTTTTTTTTTTTTTTTTTTTTTTTTTTTTTTTTTTTTTTTTTTTTTTTTTTTTTTGGTTTTTGGGTCACACCCGGCAGTGCTCAGGGGTTACTCCTGGCTCCATGCTCAGAAATTGCTCCTGGCAGGCACAGGGTACCATATGGGGCACCGGGATTCGAACCGATGACCTTTTGCATGAAAGGCAAACGCCTTACCTCCATGCTATCTCCCGGTCCCCCCCCCTTTTTTTTTTGGTCTTTTCTTTTTTCTATTTTCTTTCTATAGTTTTGCCATAAATTTTTTCTCACTTACCTGGAAAAGTATTATGGTCAAATATATGATGCATTTTATTAAAACAATTTTTTAAAAATCTATTGCAGAGTACAGAGTGGTAGCACAGAGGTAGAGCATTTGCAAGCAGGGAAATGGTATAGCAAACACGATGCTTTCACAGCTGATTTAGGTTTGATCCTCTGCAACATATGGTTTCCTTACCCCCAGTCCCTCTAGAAGTAATCCCTGGACACAGGTGAGAAAGTAAGCCTTGAGCACCCTAGGGTTAAACAAAAAAATGGAATAAAAAATATCTTGAAAGTCCATTAATTGTAAACAAAATAATGTCATATTATTTTCGTTGATAAGGACAATTTTTAACCTACATTTTTTGAGTTTTTCATGGACTGTTCCAGTAACCAATTAATATCAGGTTAGTAGGAAGAAAAACTTTTAGGTATATATGTACAGTAAATTTTGCATCCATGTGAGAACTTCAAGTATTCCACAGATATGTAGAAAATAGGAGATCATCTTTGGATTTAGGGAATGGAATCTGAGCCTAAAATTTCAAGGAACTAGAAAGGTAGCTTGTTTGATTAAAATCTGTTGGTCTAGGGAGCCGGGAGGTGGTGCAGGAGGTAAGGTGCCTGCTGCCTTGCCTGCGCTAGCCTAGGACGGACCACGGTTGGATCCCCCGGTTCCCATATGGTCCCCCGTGCCTGCCAGGAGCAACTTCTGAGCGAATAGCCAGGAGTAACCCCTGAGCGTCACTGGGTGTGGCCCAAAAACCAAAAAAAAACCAAAAAAACAAAATCTGTTGGTCTATAATCACATTTACCTTGACATATTAATAGATTTTTCAGATAGATTATACCTATTTTGTTTTTGGATTTTGGGCCACAACTGGCAGTGCTCACAGCTTATTCCTAGCACTGTGTTCAGAGATCACTCCTGAAGGTGCTCAGAGATCCTATGAGGTGCTAGGGATGAAACCCAGGTCAACTAATGCAAACAAGAGCCCTATTGCTACAGAGAATAATGTTGCTGTCTTTTCAGCCCCCTCTGACTATTTCTGATTTAAGTGAAATTTAAAAAATCTAATTCTTGGTTATAAAATCCCAATTTTGTTTATCTATGAAGTTAAGACACTGGTAAAATTTCTTTATGAATAGATGGGACTTTAGTTACAATAATTAAGATTATAATGATTTTTATCAAAATAACACATCTTGGGAAGACCTATTTTTAACATTTTGGGAAAAAATATTTTTATGACCAATATAAGAAATATTATCAATTTACAAGCACTCTGTTATATTTTAGATGCAAATACTTAGTATTTCTATTATTTTGAGCCTGGAAAACTTTTTTTTTTTTTTTTTTTTTTTTTTTTGGTTTTTGGGCCACACCTGGCAGTGCTCAGGGCTTACTCCTGGCTGTCTGCTCAGAAATAGCTCCTGGCAGGCACGGGGAACCATATGGGACACCGGGATTTGAACCAACCACCTTTGGTCCTGGATCAGCTGCTTGCAAGGCAAACGCCGCTGTGCTATCTCTCTGGGCCCGGAAAATATTTTTATATTTTTCTTTGGTTTGGATTCTTTAGTTTACTTTTATCTAGTAAAGCAAGTTATTTTAAGTCAATGACAAGACATTTGATGTATACTCATAAATATTTAGAATATGTTTTTATGATTTATTACTTATATCATGATTTACTTTAAAATGATTTATTACTTTAAAGCAGTCTACGTCTCTCAAACAACTAAAATGAAAGAGTATGTACGATTTTCCATTGCATCATTGAATGTAGTTAAAATAGATGTTTGGCCTTATTACTCAATTCAACATTTGGCTCAAATCAGAATAAGAATAATATATATTTATGATTTTTATCAGAACATTCAGATACCAAAAGACATACTTTATTATCAGACTTACATGTCAAAGACATACTTTAGTATCAAAGCATAAAAACATATTTAGGTTTTAAATTGTAATTCCTTTAATTATAGCCCATTAATTCAGCTGATGACACCAAAAGTGTTTTGTTGCTAGTGGCTCATCAAAGTGGGACACAAGGAAGGAGAACCCAAGAGTGTTTCTACCTTTCTACTCACCTCTATAATCAGCCACCAGTGATCCAGGATATGTCTGGTTTGAATCAGAATTGGCAACGTCAGCTATGAGTACCTACTCAAGTACAAATGCTCATGTCCTGCCAACCCCACTAGGCAGCCATCAAGCTGCATCTGGAGTCCACTTTTTCTGCACAGGATGGAGGATGACCTGATTTCTCTGGAAACCCTGAACTCAGGATAGAGTGAGAAATTGTTCTTTACAGGAAAGGAAAATCAACCCTAACCTCAACAGAAGCATTTGCATCTGTTGTCTTTCCCCCATAGTACAGAATTTCAGGAAGAGGTAAAACAATGAAGCAAGATAAGTTTTATTGAATGTAACTTCTTATTAATATGCAAGAGGAAAAAGAGGAATTAGGAGTTCAAGAAAGAAAAGGGCTTCTCTAAAGTGAAAAAAAATGCAAACAAGCAAAGATACATAGAGACAAGCAAGCAAGATACATGTTCAAAAGAGCATGCACGGGTGCCTGCGAGGTGGTGCTAGAAGTAAGGTGTCTGTTTTGCAAGCGCTAGCCAAGGAAGGACCTCAACCACAGTTCGATCTCCCAGTGACCCATGTGGTCCCCCCAAGCCAGGGGCAATTTCTGAGCACTTAGCCAGGAGTAACCCCTGAGCATCAAATGAGTGTGTTCTGAAAATCCAAAAAAAAAAGTGCATGCCCCTAATGGCTTTCTGGAAGAACTTTTACACCTTTCCTTCAATTTTTTTTCTAGAATTTTACATACATAAAAATTTAACCTGAACATTGTTACAGGGAAGTTTTGAACTGCTGATGGTCTTTTCATAACCTCATGGATTCTTCAGTAGCTTTATTTCACCTCTGGTGGGGTCGTGGCTTCCTTCAATTGGCCAATGCCTCAGTTTCTCCTCTCCAATTATGTTAGGATATGTATGTTAAAGGGATATAGTCTTCATGACTCTGAGCTATTGAAGTACTAACAATCACTTCTTAAGCTTCATTATTTCTCAAAAGTGTGTTAACACCCTTTGGCACAGATAATACACATGGCCACAAACTTCTGCAAGAGTTTCTTTTTTTACTTTTTTTTTTTTTGTTTGTTTTTGGGCCACACCCGGTGACGCTCAGGGGTTACTCCTGGCTATTCGCTCAGAAGTCGCTCCTGGCAGGCATGGGGGACCATATGGGGAACCGGGGGGGATCCAACCGAGGTCCGTCCTAGGTTAGCTCAGGAACCTTACCTCCAGCGCCACCGCCCGGCCCCCAAGAGTTTCAAAATAAATGTTCTGAAAGAAGAGTGCCTGCTTTCATGACCGTAGTCTAACTACCTAGCTGTGTGATCTTATTTACCTCTCCCTAAAAAGTGGAAATATATTAAAGTTTAAACAAAATATGTCTAAATAGATTTAGAAAACTTAAGACTGCTAAAACAGGGGCGGGCGGCAAAAAGACAAAAACAAACAAACAAAAAAATAACAGGGTTTAAAACAACCTTGGAAATGTTTGGAGCATAGCAGTATTATTATTTTTTAATTTTTAGTCTCAAAAGAAACATTATTAATAATATCACCATTTAAAAATGAAATTTAAGTAATTTCCACATCACAAATAGATCTTGTATCCTGTTCTATTTCTTTCATAACTCAATCTCCCAGTAATTGGAGATAACAGAAAAATCATCTCAGGTTAAAACAGGAAATTTACATCCTCCATTGTGGGCAAGTACTACACACGTAATGTGGATTCCTAGGTTCTGAACAAGAAGGGACGCCATTTTGTAAAGGATCATATGTTGAACTTCTTTTTCTCAAGCCTAAATTTCCCCACACCCTACCAGGTAGCCTATCTGGGAAGGACATGGGGAACCTATAGGAAGGACCCTAAACAATAGCCAATCATTTTAAAGATCATTAAAAGCTAGAATCTCGGTATCCCCTCCGTATATAAACTTATTGTGACCTTGGGTGGGGTTGTCTCCTCTGGGAGATGTACTTGATCAGTCAATATGGGGCATGTGGCTGACGAAATAAAGTTTTGTTTTACTTTACTCCGATTGTGTGGCCTCATCCTTCCACTCTGGCCCCTTATAGTATCTCTTTTATAGAACAAAGTCCTCTACATTTGGCACAGGTTCTTTTGTTAATTTTGTATGCCACTCAGGGTTCGTTCGTGGCTTTGTGTTTTTTTGGGTGACCTCATGGAGTACCAGGATCAAATCAGAGTTGTCTGTGTGCAAGGCAAGCATCCTAATCCCTGTAGTATCTCTGGTAAACACAATCCTCTCCTCTTCTCCCTTCACCTCTTCACTGCTCTCGTCCCCTCTTATAAGTTCTGCTTTTCTTTAACTTTCCTTTTTCTTAAAAATTGCAGTATTGGGGCTGGAGTGATAGCATGGAGGTAAGGCATTTGCCTTGCATGCAAAAGAACAGTGGTCCCCAGAGCCTACCAGGAGCAATTTCTGAACATGGAGCCAGGAGTAACCCCTGAGCGCTGCTGGGTGTGAAACCCCTCCCCCCCAAAAAAAAAACCACCAACAACAAAAATTGCAGTATTAGAAGTAAAACGATTAAAATATTTACTTGTAAGCTTATATATAGTTTTTTTTATTGTTTTAGCAATACCATAATGCTTAGACTTAAGGAATATGAAGTGACCCACACTCATCACCAAACTCAATATATTACCACCCGTGTCCACAACACCCTTTCAGAAGGCCACACAGCCTTGATAACCCAGTTCTGTCATATCCAGAGTCTAAAGAGTTTGTTTTCATTGGTCTATTTCCTTATTTACTTCTCCTTTTTTCTTTCTTTCTTACCACCTATAAGTTATATCATCTGAGTTTGTCTTTCTTCTTACTTATTTCACTTACCATGATAACACCAGCCAGTTTTACTGATATTGCATCAAAGGACTAAACATTTCATCTTTTCTCAGAGTCAAGTTATTTTCCATTGTGTATACTGTTGGGATCCAGGGTCTACCAACACCTCTATACTGACTAGTTAGGGTTGTCTCTAGAAGGAGAAGAACCAGGCCAAAGTCATAATCATATTATATAGGGAGGAGTTATAGGGAGTTTCTAGCTTTTTGATGGTCTTTTAAATGATTGGTTGGTATCTAAGGTACCTTCCTACTGCTCCCTTGTGTCCTTTCCAGATAGGCTAACTGGTATGGCCAGATAACTTGGGGCTCTGTAAATGGTAATAGGCTTGTGGAGTCAGGAGTAACCCCTGAGCACTGCCAGGTGTGACCCCCCCCCAAAAAAAAGATCCATAAACATTCATTATAAACAAATATACAAATGTTTTCATATACATTTTTTCTAACTCCAGTAACCCAGGATTATGTTTTATATATGCTTTATATATGTTTTATATATGCTTTAAATATATATTTATATACTTATATTTAAATATATATATCATCTATGGGTATAGGATTAGGTATTAAGTCTGTACTAGAAATATGGAACTAAAATTAATTGAAGAATTTTGAGAATTCTCAGACATTTCTACTAGTCTTACTCCTTCTCCCTAAATTGAAGATTTTACTGAAGTATGAAAACATTTTTATAGTGCCTCTACTCATAAACATTTCCTTTCTTTAAAAAAAATAAACCAGGATTGTTTGGACTTTTTTGCACCTGCTATCCTTACCTGCTGTGAGGTCAACTACTACTCCTACTCAGAGTTGAAAATGACAATATTTAATGTCTATCAGCTTTAAGTGGTTAAATCCACGCTGAGATAGTTTTGCCAGCTGTTAGTTCTGTTTCCTCTTCTCTCAGATCACTGTGAGCTTAGGGGAAGAAAACGTGTGCGTGCGCACGCATGTTTGTGTTCACGTGTGTGTTGTGTTCACGCACGTGTCAGTGTGTGTGTGTGTGTGTGTGTGTGTGTGTGTGTGTGTGTTTTCGAAAGCAAAAGAGACTGAACTTTCAAATTAAATGCCCTTCAGAAACAAATTTACCCACTAGAGCTTTACTACTGCCTGGGGCGACTGAAAACCAAAACAGGATGTTTTTCTGCAAGGAGTGGCTGGCTTACTTGACTTTCTCATTGTAAAGACCAACCACCCACCTGGGTGTTACTGTTTTGCTCCAGAGGAAGAGCAATTAAAATTCAATTTGGGTCACTTAAATCTCCAAGTGTAAGTCTTTCCAAAAAACCCTAAAGGTTCTCAGGGATGTCTGACACCTCTTTTGTACAATTTCGGATGTTTTTTCCAAGTCCTTCGCAAGAGCCTCCAACCCCCAAAATTGGTTATATAAATTTATTGTCTTCTTTGGATTGACAGAAGGCTAGCATTTCCTTTAAGATTAATTCTTAATTCAATTTTTGCAGGATTCTCTCACAAAATGTTTATTGTACCTAATAACCTTTAAGATGGTTACTATGATTTTCACTTTATAGAAGAAGAAAAGGTAATTACATACCTTTTTCTCTTAAAGACTGAAAAATGCTAGAAAACTTTGGGGAGATGTATTTGCTTAGATTTCTGATTCCAGTTGTAGGAAAAAGTTCAAGATATACCCTCAGCTAGAAAAGATGAGTTTTGGGGCTGGAGAGATACCGTGGAGATAGTGTGCTTTGCATGCAGAAGGATTGTGGTTCAAATCCCCTGTGATTTCTGAGCATAGATCCAGGAGTAAACCCTGAGCCAAAAACCAAAAAAAAAAAAAAAAAAAAGTTTTCTATCTTTTCTAATTTTTAATCACAACAAATTGTTTATTATTAAACTACAACGGTTGTCAAATCTTCATAGATCTTAGGTGTTCCTTTGTTTTTTTTTTTTGTTTTGTTTTGTTTTTTTTTTTGTTTTTGGGTCACACCCGGCAGTGCTCAGGGGTTACTCCTGGCTCCATGCTCAGAAATTGCTCCTGGCAGGCACGGGGGACCATATGGGGCACCGGGATTCGAACCGATGACCTTTTGCATGAAAGGCAAACGCCTTACCTCCATGCTATCTCCCGGGCCCCAGGTGTTCCTTTGTTAAGGGTCCGAGAAAGCCCACTGCCTCAAAGACCACAAATTTTTTATATATTTTCCCTTAACACTTTCAAGTTATGAAACTGTCTTCATTGACCTGTTAGATGATTTCTTTGCTTTGCATAATAAGAAGGCTTGATTTCTGAATCCAAGCCTAGGATGCTTTATTACCACTGCCCCTGGCACTGACCCCCCTCAGTCATAAAACTAATCATTTTACTACAATTAGTCTGTTCTTGAATGACAACAAGGAGGAAAACAAAAGATTGTTGGGTGGGGGATAACTTTATAGAAAAACAAACATTTGAAGTAAGTAGTTTATTTAAAGGTCAATAGTGGACTAGCCAAATATTTAGTCAATTCAAAAACCCTGCATCGAAAATACATCTGGCTTAAGTTTTGGATAAAGAATGGTATACATATCATTTCCTCTATGCTGATGCCCTTATAAAATATCAGTTCAAGTTACAAAAGTATCATGCATGCTTTGAAAGTAATTGATGTATTTTTATCTTTAAATATATGCCACTATGGAGTCTCCTAATCTTAGCCATTTTTGCAGTTTAGTTAAAAGTCAATAGTACTTGATAAGTTTTGGCTGACCAGGAAAATATACTTTTCTTATGTAAGGAAACCTTGAAGCAAAACTTGTGTCTCAGCCACACAAATGCATCATCGAGAAGATAAGAATTTTGTGGAATTGAAATGTTTAGGTAAACCTGGACTCAATTCAGTGAACTATGTAGACACAAAAATAAAACTTAGGGAATCACGCTGAGATAAAAATTTGAATAAAAAAGTAAACTTTTGACACTATTTCAAAAAGTCATAAAAGAGCAAATGTTGGAGATGTAAAAAAGAAATTCTGTGAACTGTTGGCAGTAGTACAAATTGGAGGAGTCTATGGAAAGAGGTATGGAAGTTCTTCAATAGATTGAAAATAGAATTGTGCAGGAAATGAGGAAGGACCGGGCCAGATAATCAAGATCTTCAATTTCTAGAAGATTTTAAAATGTATTTGGTTTGAGTATCACTTTCACCAGTGCTCAGGGTTTACTCCTGTTTCAGCACTCATGAATCATTCCTGGCTTGAATTGGGTCTGACACTGCCAAGGCAAATGTTCTACCCACTGTACTAACCCTTCAACTTCAAAAGATGATATTAAGAACTAGACTTCCTTGTATATTAATGACGTTGCATATCATGAACTCATTGCATCTCCTGGTACTGTGCAAGAAGCTGCTATCTGTTCAATAATATATAAGAACTTGACTACATAGTCTCAATTAAGTAATAGCTAATTGAAACTATGTTTCAATTAATTGAGACTACGTAGTCTCAATTAAGTAATAACTAATTGAAACTATTTATGTTGTATCTATTATAATCTTTTTTTTTCTTTTTGGGCCACACTCAGTGATGGTGATACTTAGAGATTGCTCCTGGCTATGAGCTCAGAAATCACTCCTGGCTTGGGAGATGATATGGGACACTGGGGGATCGAACCATGGTCTGTCCTAGGTTAGCGTGTGCAAGGCAAATGCCTATGAACATAATGTATATATAAAAAGTCACTTATAACCTGTGTTATACCACAATATGTTAAAAGTATTTTAGTGGCATCATGAAGGAGTGTCTCATGAAGTCTTTAAGAATCATGTAAACCTTTCAGGTAAGATGGGAAGGCAAGAATTCAAAATTTCACCTAAAAACATGAACTATTGAATATCTGGGTTATCCCTGCATTCTGATTATTGTACTAAGCACTACAATGAACATAAATGATTATATACCTTTTTAAATTAATGTTTTTCATGTTTAGAGGATAGATGTCAAGAAGTAGAGTTGCAGCATATCAGAGTTCTAATTTTACTTTTTTGAAGAATTACCATACTGTTTTCCAGAAGGTGTAGAACCAGATGACATATCAACAAATGTAAGAGAAGGTTTCTTTTCAACACATTCAGTCTTTTGGTATATGAAATCATGCCATTTGCTGCAAATTGGCTAAAACTGAAGGGAGTTGTGCTCAACTACATAAGTCAGAGGGAATAGGACACATACGAGATGAATTCACTCATCAGTGGGAAGAGGTGAACAATGGCAAACTCTTGGTAGTGGATTATAAAACTCATTATCCATCAGTGGGGGAGGAAGTAGCATAGCAGTGGTGGAGAATATTAGGCATTTTGATGTGGGTTTCCACAATAACTTTGTACCATAAACCCAGGCCTATCCTCACTCCCCAAAAAAAAGTTTTCTGAAAACCAAATCCAGTCACACAGATACATCTGTTATGACCTTATGAATGGAAGTAACAATTTTTTTTTTTTTTTTGGTTTTTGGGTCACACCCGGCAGTGCTCAGGGGTTACTCCTGGCTCCATGCTCAGAAATTGCTCCTGGCAGGCACGGGGGACCATATGGGGCACCGGGATTCGGACTGATGACCTTTTGCATGAAAGGCAAACGCCTTACCTCCATGCTATCTCCCGGGCCCCACAATTTTTTAATTAATAAGTGAAATCAAGTTCCACTAAATGCAAATAACTTGTTCGAGTTTATACAGAGGCTAGTAAATTTAAATTCAAAGCTAGATATCTTGACTTCTAATTCAATGCTTCTCATTTTATTCTCAGAATTAGAATCCTGAAATATGATCAACTAATTCAAGTGATTTTGTCTGTGATTTAGATTACTAATAATATAGCTACATTATGTTATGATTTGTATGTAATATATAGACCATAAATATTATTTATGTTAGTATTTATTATTAGACTAAAGACTACTCTGTAACATTTTATATTTTTTAATTTATTGAATAGTTTGATGAAACAATGATATAACTTAAAAATAAAAAATTAAGACTCAGAGATGTTAAAAACTTATACAATGACAGAATTAATAAAAGAAAGTTAATAGTAATCACAATTGACTTAAATATTACCTATATGTCAGTCATCTAAGACTGAAACATTTATATATATGAACAGTCAATACAACAAACCTGTGAAAGAGTTTCTCTCATAATTACAGTCTAAAATATTATAAAACTTTTAAAGATGAACATTCATTTTTCTTTATAAGGAAATTGACTAATTTTCTTGTGGTTATCTAGCTCATAGGTAATAGTGGCAGGATTTGAACCCTACAGAACCTGAACTCATTCAATAGAATTGGATGACATAGCCATCTTCTTATCTACTTAGTAATCTTGCATTATTAAGACAAACCTTTGACTCAATAGATTTGAAAAGCATAACTTATACAATGACGTGTATATATATATATACATATATATATATATATACCTTTTTCTTCTAGTAGTCATTTGCTCTCTTCTAGACTCTAAAAATGCAATATATGACTTAAACAATTTTAAATAAAAATAATAGTTTTACAATGGGTTCAATGATAAAATATCTTACATTAAATTTTTCTAATGTTCTATTTTGAAACATTACTTACTTTCATAGACAAGTCTGGGATTCATTTTCTTTTTTTTTTTTTCTTTTCCTTTTTTTTCTTTTTTTTTTT
>PVKC010004146.1:0-36553 GCA_004027635.1 Crocidura indochinensis | reverse complement strand
AAAAAAAAAAAAAAAAAAAAAAAAACATTACATTCTAATGTCAAGTGCTTTAAAAAAGTGATTGAAAAAAAAAATCAGCTCTTTTCAAGCTAGGGAAGTCAGCAAAGGCTGTCCAGAAAGATGAAGGGTAGGCTTAGGGCCAAGTTCCAAAGGGCTCCCAGGACATCAGAGTTAAAGTCCAAAGTGAAGTTGTTAAAATGTTCACTGGGAACCCCAAATTGTGGATTGAGCATGTGTGTACACAGTCTGTTGAACTTCTCAGGTCCAGACTTGTGTCTCTACCTGTGCCAGGAGACATGCTGGCCCAGGACCAGAAAGGGGCCTCGGAGGCTGTGAGGACTCATAAAGAGATTCTGCATCCTCCACCCCTGCTCACAGTACACACTGTGTTTGATTTGGAACATTCTTCTCAAACCAAAGCAATCTTTGCACAGATTGCCCACACTAGAAGCAAAGGTCTTTGAAAGTCTGACATGCTCTATAACCTACATGGTGGACAAGCTCTGGGGCTATATATTCTGTGTGAACATAAAAACAAAGAAACTACCTTAAAACACATTGAGGAGGATCGAAGAGGTACTTTCATGCATATAGGAGAGAATTTAGTCAGGAGAGAGCGAGTTTGCACTTCCTCTGCCACTGAAGTGAGATAATGGAGCCTTGACAACTGCCCAGAGAGGAGAAGCATTTTACTGCCCAGTAACCACCCAACCAATGGGCACAGGTCCCACCCATTAGCAAACCATTTCCATCCTTTGTTTGAAACCCTAGCCCATGTGTCTCACCATATCTCCTAATGGCTTTTCGTTGTTTTAGAATAGACCTACTGAAATAACTGAATGCTTCTCTGCCTGAGGTATCTCCAGAAATAGCAAAGTCATCTGTTATGATAAAAACAAAGCAGAGAACTGGAACTGCGTCCCTCTTAATGTTGTGACTGCACATGTAATCAGCTTATGGGTAGACTCCATTTTTGCCGAGGTTTCAAAGGCTCCTTTAGAACCTTTCACAAAAGATCCCAGAAACCAATGATTGGGAATATTCAACCAGTGCAGAATTCTGAGAATTATGCCACGTGCATTATCCTAGAATAGTGGACATTGAGGTTATGGCCTGGCACCAAAAATATCCACATCAAAGAATCAGGAACTCACCACTATGATTCAGGATGAGCTGATGTTCAAGTCACAGTTCATCTTGCCAAATTCTCTAGAAGGGGGACCCCAACAATGTTTCCATAAATGGTCATCTTCCCCAGGGATATTCTGAAAAGACTGGGGATCACTAAGTAATTTAGGTCTAAAATTTCTTTTCTTTTCCTTAAAAAGTAGTTGCACTGCCTAAAATATCTCCTTGTATTTTCCTTTACCAACCAAGTGGTGGAAAACTGGTGGGAAGAAAGCAAAGGATATTTCTTTTTGTTGTATGTATAGTATATTTGCTGACTTTGTTTTTAAATCATTCCTCTGTATTTTCTGCATCTTTCCCCAAATTTCCACTAAAGCATCAAAAGCAGAGCAGGATGTGATATAAGACAGAGAGGTGATGAATTTCAGATCCCTGGGTATACACCCTAATAACCCATACTCACGACAACTATTGTTTATGACTGCTGCAAGCATCTATCAACTTGCAGAGCCATGATACATAAGCTCTCCACTGAATCATATGCCTCCTGAAATTTTTATCCTGTCTGCCCATCCAGTCCATTAGTGCCCAACAGCGCATCCAAGAGAGGCTGTCTCCAGAATAAAAGGGTGCAAACAAAGGGCTACTGCAATACACATAAATGGGGATCTGTTGGGAAAGGGGAATTAGAGATATTCCCCAATACCAAACAGGAACACGGTTCAAAGTCTGGGAAAACAATGGGAGAAATATAGGCATGCCAGCTCCCAAAACATGTGTCATTAGCTTTTCTCCGAGATGTTAGAAGAGATTCAAATCCAAACCCAGATGGCTCAGAGAGGCATTTATTTAAATAACAGCAGTAGTCCACCCCACAACACTAAATCTAGCATTAGGTGAGATTATGCAGTTTCTTGGGAAACAGAGGGTGATTGTACAGGGAAAAGACACCTACTCCTCAAATTCACAACACACTCTATATGTTAGGTACTTTGGAACCCAGGAGCATCAGTACCAAGGAAGACACTAATAGATCAACTTTTCTCCAGGAAATCATAACAAGTTTCTCCTTATCAATCCCCCCCCACTTTGAAATGATCAGACTGTGTACATACATATAAGGGAAGTCAGAAGTTTTCAGTGTAGTTTCTTCATTCAGTAAACATTTGTGAAGTGCTCTCCAACATCCAGACACTACCAAAGCTTGAGCAAATGCATGCTTTCCTTCTGAGCTCACAGTCCAGTCACAGACGAGTAAATCTATGATTACAGGGTGGCAGAGTCTGGGATCCAACAAAAGCAAGAGCCAAAGACAGGAGAGATTTCTCCATAAGATTTGCTCTCAGGAGAAACTTCCTGCAGAGACTGGATCAAGAGGAGAAATTATCCAGTCAAAGTCCATCCTTGGATTCCAGTCAAGAGTATTATCTGTTGATACCTGAGTAGAGGAGGCAAAGACCACAATAGCAGACTCATCAGGGATACAAAAAACGGGCATAGCTTGTCCATTTGGAGCCACTGATGACATTGTCAACAGGGATGCTTTCCTTTGAAGATAAATGTCCTTTTAGAACAATGACCCCACCAAGTATATATGTGGGAAAAGCAATCAGATAATAGTTGAAAAGTGGAATCTAAATCACTCAGACCTTCCAGATATGTTTGAACAGAACCTTGGGATATCAGTAGATTATTAAAAACAACCATTTTTGAGTAGATCTGAAGATAATAGGGAAATAGAAAAAAAATGTTGGTCGAAACTTTAGGAGATGCAGACTCAATATCCAACTTAAAGTTAAATTAAAAAGCTCTGTGATGAAGGTCAATGCAAGAAGCCTCCATTTGGCCATTAGAGCAGATAACAGCCATTCTCGTACAAGAAATTCCTGAGATGGCTTACTCACACGACACTGGAAACTTTAGAGAGAGAATGTTAAGAAGGAAATGAGTGGCTCCTTCATATTCAGCACAAGTGACTTTAATGCAGACCCTTCGCAATTATTTCAGGTGTATGTCATGTACCAGACACATAATACCAAAGGGCCTTCCTCAAGGCATTGACAGGAAACATGATGTCTTACTTACTGTGCCTCTTCTCCCAGGAAAGAGGCATTAGAAGGGAACTTGCTAGTCTTCAGCTAGAACTCCCCGGTGTCAGGCACAATCTTCTATGAATCAGACCCCTTAAACATGTAATCTGGGCTATTTTGAAACACCCCATTAGCCTTAAAAAGTTTAGGAAGGATTACCTTATTGTGAAAAGTCCCACAGAGCTTATAACCATGTGATATTTTTACAGCTTCTCTAGGAGTCAGGAGCTGTACAAATGTTGCACTCCTTTTGAATTTAACTAGTATTTAAGTGTGCTGATTATAGCTGCAAACACACTTCTTATTCCAGTGTGTGGTTGGAGAGGTGGACTGGAAAGATGCTTTGGAAATTTACAGCACAGAAATAGCATGTGGTTTGTCTGCTTGAAAGAATCAAGCCCTCTGTGGCCAGCAGTGAGAAAAGGCTTGAAGCAAACAAAAGGCAGGGAATAAAGGAAGGTCTTTTGTCACCAATAGTGCTGATACTGGACACTTGACAGGCCTTTCCATAGTCTGGGAAACCCTTTAAAGAAGCCAACTGCAGGTCTAGAGTGGGGTCCTAAGGAAATTTGGCAAGACTAGTTGGAAAATTTTGATTATCCAAATAAAGTGTCTAGACATGAACTGATTTAAAGAAAATAATTAATAGTTGTAATGTGTAGATCATTTCCTAGTTGGCTTTGTACGATGCAGCAACCCAACCTGGTTGTAGAAATGAGTTATTGGTGCTCACTGGCACTAGAAACAGTTAAAAAAATGGTATAAAGTCAACAGTCTTCAAAGCTACATGGCAACCCTAAAAGCTTCCAGTCTCTCCTTAACTACAATGATAGGCTAAATGCAAAAGATGTTTGTGACCACTAGCCCGAGTTTTCGGCAGAGATGCATAGATATAACAGCCACAAGTATCCAACTTTGGCCCAAACTATACCTGCATTAACTTACTTAAACTCGTTTTCAAGATATCACCTTTCAAGATATCAACCAAACTATACCTGCACTGACTTATTTCAACTTGCTTTAAGGTATCAACTTTCATAAGTCACTGAACTACATGAGCAAGATGTTTTTTTCTTTAAGCCAAATATCCTATAATTCTCAATATATACATACTGGTGCTAACATATCAAGTGGAATTTAGGAAAAAAGGGATTTCTACTCTTGCCTTAGATGTTGCACAATGCTATGGATACCTAATAAGCATATTTAATAATGACATCTTAATGCATACCATATTTCAATCCATTAAATAAAACAAGAATAGTGAGGTTTTTCTTCTAAATGGAAAAAAATAAGCCCAGAGAGATAGTTCAGGAAGTATGGTGTTTGCCACATGTGATCTCTCATTCAACCACCACCAGGAGTGACCTTTGAGCAGAGAGACTGGAGTAAGTCTGGAGCATCTTTAACTATGTCCTTCCCCACACACAAGTAAATTGGGGGGGGGGGGGGCACACCCAGTGGTGCTCAAATGTTACTCATGGCTCTGCACTCAGAAATTGCTCCTGGTAGGTCTGGGTGACCATACAAGATGCTAGGGATCGAACCCAGGTTGGCCATGCACAAGGCAAATGTCCTACTCACTGTTCTATTGCTCCAGCCTCACACAAGTAAATTTTTTAAAAGAAAAAATGATTTAAAAGATCACTACCCAATTTATTTAAAGAGGGAAAATATTTTTTCGTGCAACTATCAATGCATTCCAGGAAGTGACTATAAAGTGAATTTATAGCTCTAAACACTCTGAAATGCCACATTAATATTAACTCATTTTAAGGTTATGTTTCCTTACTGTCTTTATAAAATGCATGAAGATACTCTACTTACTTATGCACTGATTCAACTTGGACCATTTATCCAATGCATATACTCCTACACTAATTTATGTATCTACTTCCTGGACTTTTATAAGGGTCATGAAAACTTCTTAGCAGTGAAAAAGTTATCACCCTCTTGAAGGCTATGAAATCCGAAATGGGTTTTGAACCCAAACGACCATACTTCAAATCTCTGGCTTCAGTAGCAACAAAGATGTAGCCACTTTAAAACAAAAAAGTAGGAGCTAACTGCTTTCCTCAATATAAGGCATTCTATCTGAGAAACGATCTTCATCCTGGAAAGCAAAGGCAGTTAAAATACATTGAACCAAAAATAGCAATAACTATGTTATCAAGCTTTTAAGGCTTATATTATTTTGCAGTGCTCTAAGGTGTTTTTTATTTTTGACAATCAAGGAGTTGAGGTTTTTAGACTTTATGCATCCATGGTAAAATTCCAGAGACAGAAAAGAGGTAGATATATTGGTGACAAATTATAAAAAGAAAACAAGTGGAATCAGAATTCTTTAAAAGCATGCACTTATTAAAGACAAGAATGTAAAGAGTATATAACATAATTTAGGGAAGAATTTCCAAATATATTGACTATTTTAAAAGATACATTAATTAAACCTAAAAACCAATGAGAAGAATAGAAGTGATTTTTTATTAAAATCACTAAGACTTATTATAGATTTTACAAATATCATATGAAATACAGAATATAGTTCAAATTTCAAACAGAATGTATGGTTGTTGTTGAAGAGGAGGATGATAAACACTATAATAATAAAAGAGCATATGCAGCTTAGTCCAGGAAGAAAAATGAAGTCTGTCCCAAATCAACTTCAATTATAATTAGTAGTAGAAATGTGTGGCGGAGTGAATAAATTTACACTAATTTAGCTTACAAATTAGCAATGTCTGAATATCTTCCCAGAAATATATAATTTAAGGAAACCGACTCAAAAATAAGTCTCAGTAATTTTATAAGCCTTGAAAATAGAAATTAGTAATTTATAAAAAAAAGAAAAGACTACAATTTGCAAGTGACTACTAACAAAATTTACAAAAGCAAATTCATTAAAAATCATGTGGAAATTTTTGTGGAGACTAGGAGAAAAAGAAAAAGGGGGTGGGGAAACTGTAAATTATACAAAGCAATTAAAAAATGGAAAATAAAGAGCCGAACTCCTTCATGAGTAAAGAAGCAAAAATGTAAAACAAAACAAGAACAAATTAAATGCAGATGTGCGTCAGACATGTACTTAGGGGAAAATATAAATATATAATATAAAATCAACAAGCTAGATTTATTCTAGTACAGGGAACTTACCATTGGAATAAGTCATAACAGCAATTTAACATAACAAGAGAAATATGGTGAGATGTAGAAGAGGTTTTGATAAAAGTCAACATGAATTTATTAAAATGTAAAAAAAAACCCTGCAAAATAGAAATAGCATAAATAGAACTACCATTAACTTGGAACATTTGGGGATAATGAGAGAAACCATCATTCATAGTCAAGATATATCATTCCTTACACAAAATAGGAACCATTAAAATATCTTCAATTGTTTTTATTCAACCTTATATTGCAATTCCTTCAGACAGGAAAAGAAGACAAGGAAGTATAAAATCTGAAAAGGGAAGGCTAGAGAGATAGTGCAGTGTATAAGACTCTTGCTTGCCTTGCATTAGGTATGGTCAACTCAGATTCAATTCCCAGTATCTCCATGCATTCTTGCTATCCCAAACAGAAACCACAAAGCCTTGTGTGAGCCCTGACCATTACTGGGTATAGAACTCCCCCCAAATTTGAAGTGTTATAGAATTTTATTCCAAAATGACTATATATAAATGAATCTATAGATAAATTACTAAAAATAACCAAACATTTTCTAAGAACTAGATGTGAGCTTTCTCTATATATAATATATATACATATATGTATATTTGTTCTGTAACAAAGATGTCACCTCTAAAACAAAGCATCCTAACCTAAGATGCCTAGTCACAAGCATTTTATGTATCTTAGTAGACTTATCTATAAGAAAACGTATAAAACTGGGGCAGAAGAGAGTATGGGAGGTTAGTTGCTTGAGTTGCATGCAGAAGAATCTTTTTCAAATTCTTGGTATTGCAAAAGGTCCCCCAAGCAGCTTCAGGAATGATTCCTGAGCACAACTTTAGTTTTGAGCATTACCAAGATGTAGCTCCCCGCCAATAAAAGGTATAAAACTTTACCAAAGAACTGTTATGAAGATAAAACTATGAATAGTAACACAATGTTCATGACTGGAAAGAATCAATAATAACATGAGTCTTTTTATTTTTGCAGGAAGAGTTTCATTTTTTTAATTAAGAGTCTTGATTTACAAAGTTATTGATAATGAATCTTAGGCTTACAATATTCCACACCAATTAATTCCACTACCACAGTCATCTTCATTCCACCTGAGTTCATGTTCTCCTCAGTCTCTCTTCCACTCTCCCCACCACCACTACCAGTTCTGTCACTCTTACACCTCCACCCCAGTGCAACCCCATCTGCCCTTTTACAGGCATACGTTAAAGTTTGGTGGTTATAAATTAAGTCTCATGTTTTCATGTTATTGGGTCTATTGCTATACCACTCTCTGACATCACCAATATACCTGAGTTCCCTGAACTGTGTTCCCCCATTATTTCCTTTTATCCTCCTTTAGTTTCCCTCCTTGATTTCTTTCCTTCTTTTTCTTTCTTCCTATATTCCAGTTAAGGGTGATTTAGAGACCCTCCTTTATTATATTATAGATCCTTGCCCAGTTATTCTAAATATCACAGATAAATTAAATCAATCTATTTCTGTCTTTCTGGCTTAATTGATTCAACCAAAACAAGTATCCTTTCTATATTAACCTACAGACTCCATGCAATATGGGCAAAATTTCAATAATTCATTCTGTTTACTTTCTGTCTGTTTTGTTTCTGTTTGGAACCACACTAGGTGATGTTCAGAACTCTACATGTTCTGTACTCTATCCATTCCTGGTGGACTCATGGTACTGTATGGGGTAACAGGAATAGAATTACTGTAGTATTGATTGCTCCAGTCTCTAATCTGTTGCTTTATTGCTGAATATGGCTCATATCTTCCTCAATCACATTAATTTCCTACATCACACTAAAAATTAGCTCCAAATAATTTTAAAACACTTAAAAGAAAATATAAAGGGATAAGTTAAGGCTACAGAATAAAAATATCGAAAATAGAAGAACCTAAATACAAATGGTTTAAGTTGATGCACTCAAATCAGTAAGATGCCTTATGAAAACATATGATACAGATTGAAAGGTAATGCTTTTAAGCACATAAACCAACAACATTACTCCTCAGAATATAAAAAGAGATTTAAAATCAATGCAATAAAAATATGCACTTTAGAAAAGTAAATAAACAGTTTTTGCATAACTGATGAAACATGGAAATTAAACATATGAAAAAGAAAGTAAACATTATTTAATTTACTTCACTTTGAATTTGGCAAAAGTCAGGAATCCTAATAATGTCAAATATAAGATTAAGACTTGAAATTTAAAGCAAAATGTTTACTAGTTGCTAATCATAATATGACTTGGCACAACCTCATTGGAAATCCTTTTTTGGTAAATTTATCATTAACTAGTTCTTTGGGCTTTGATGCTCTTCTGGTATAAAGCCAAGAAAATAATATAGTAACATGAATAAGAATATCAATAACAATGTTTTCTGATAGGAGATTAGAACCCAAACATAAACTGACAGGTGGATATGTTTAATCACTTAATGTTAATTTATAAATATCATATGATAGTAAAATATATATACCTACATGACACACTATCAATCAATCTATAAAATAATGAAATTAATAAAAAATTAAACATGTCACCTAAGACAATTCCCATGATTAAATGTATACAGTGTTTTGAAAGAGGTACTTATAGTACCTAAATTAGTGAGAAAATTAGAAGGTAGGAAGTATAAGGGAAAAAGTGTTAATGGGCACAGATAAGGGATATATATTTACAGTGCAATGAACTAAAAGTAGATAAAAAGGTAGAGGGAAGTTGACACTGGTGGTGAAACTGGTGTTGAAATATGGGCCTAAAACTCAACTATCTGAGAGCATTAGTGGAGGGAGATAGACATTGGTGGTAGGATTGGCCCTGATACATTGTATGCCTGAAACCCAACTTTGAAAGACTTTGTCAATATTATAAAACTTCATTTAATTAAAAAAAAACTCAATTATCACTAATTTTGTAAAACATGATATTTTTAATTAAATAAAATTTAAAGTATTCATTAATTATGCTTTATATCTCAAATAGATATTTTCTATGTGTCAGATCCTACCTAACTTATTTCTATAAACACAGCACCTTAGTATGATGTGCTTTAGATTTTCAAAATGGCCAACTTTTTACATGTAGTAAATATCCAAGGTATATAGACCAAAGAAACAAAAGATTGGATCTGGAGAGCTCATTTGTAGGTTAAAGAGCATACCTTGTATGTGGCCAACCTTGATTTTTTTCATAGCACAACGAGGTCCCCAGGGTACACTGGATTAGTCTTGGATCTTCCCAATCATGGCCAAACGTGCCCAGATAAATCTAAGCATATTAGGGTCTGAGCAACACTGCCTCCTAGTACTCTCACATTGGAACCCTGACTCAGTAAACCAAGAATCACCAGAACTGTCCCCTCCAGTCACACCCTGAACATTGCTGGGAGATGCTCCATCCAAGAAAAAAGTTGATGTGGTTTTCTCTAAGGAAGACAGAAAATTTATACTTAATATTCTATCTGTAGTTTTTATATCACAATGTATCTGTTTAATATGAAGGAATGCAGCACAGGTGGTAAAATTTAGAAATTGAGTTTCAGACATTCAGAGCAAAGATAGGTCCTCAACAGATTCAAGAAGAGCATTGCTGATTTTTTAACAATGAATTTAAAAAAAATACAGATGGTGTAACTGAGTTGTCCGCCAGGTCTTTGAATGAAAATCTTTGACCACATCCACCCCTTCCACATGCCTCCATTCCCAGAGAGTCAACATTGGTCCATATTTAACTCCAATACCTGTTTTAGAGTATGGACTCTTTTGTTTAACTATTTTTGAGCAACAACTTAGGCTGTTGAAGGCTAATACTTTCTCTCTCTGTATTTGAGAATCATGCCATATAGTGCTTGGGGGCTATATTAAGTGTCAGGGATGCATTATATACACACCATGTCCTCAACCCTTTAAGCTCTCTCTCCACCCTGAAAAAAGAAAACATCTTTCAAGTCTGTTCCTTTTAAATAAAAAAAAAACCAAGTCCCTTCCTTAAACCACATTATTTTTATTTAGTCTCTACTCCATTGAAAATGTTTTGAGTCCCTCCACCAAAAAAATAAATAAATATCTAAAAGTAATGTGAAATCCTTTTACCAGACAACTCTTCAAAGATTATGAAATATGATTTATTTCATCTTGAAGCAATTTATACACAAAACATCCTGGTTCTTGTTAATCCTTGAATTTAGTTCACTTACTTGTAGAATAAAAAAACCATAGTATGTTCTTTCTTCTGATTTTTAAAAACTCCAGATTGTACTTGATTTACTTTTTTAGCCATGTTGTTGATGAGATTGTGTTCTGTAACATACACTTCAATGCTTGTCATAGCACTGATTTTGATTTGGGCAAAAGAAATTGAGAACAAAATTACAAAGAGCTAGGTGGCCAATCTGAATGCTCCATACGTCTATATACAGGCTTTTAGTAGGGATGAAGAAATATCACAAAGGCTGAACATGTGAATTCCATGCAGAATGCCCACGTTGAAAATCTAGTGCCATTAAAATATCCTTTAATCCACTTATAAATTTATTTATTCATTGATTTGACTTCTTTATTTTGGTGTAGATATTGAAGTTGATGTCTCCAATTTTATTTTATTTTATTTTCTCTTTCTCTTTCTTTTTGTACTCCAGCATGGTCTGATTTCAGGACTGAGACTATTGTGTGGTGCTTGTCTTTATTGCTGTAGTGCTCATTGGGTATTTTATTTGATATTTCTTTCTGTATTGCTGCAGTGTTTCAATTCCCTCCTTGTCCTCTCTCAAACTGAGGCCGAAAGCCTCTAGAAGGACTCCACTCATTTTCAGCTTATTTAATTTTTTTTACCCCATTCTATTGCTTTTCTTTCCTTCAAACAAAACAACATAACTCGAACCATCTAGTTCCGCCTCTCAAATAGAGGGGGAAACAAGGGAGGGTACCAGGGCCAAACAGATATATGATCACTAGTAGTGAGCTAGACACAGAGGGGACCACTTACTCTAGCAGCCTGAGGGGTGAGGGTGGGGAATATGGGTGGGACGAAAGGAACAAGGGTAGAGGGTAGAGGGAGGACAGATTTGGTGATGGTAATTCCCCTGATTCAATGATAATATATACCTAAAATACCACAGTGAAAGATATGTAAGCCAATATAAAATAAAAATTAAAAAAAGAAAGAAAATCCAGTGCCATATAGTACTTTGACTACCAGCAAGAATACACTCCTAGCACAGATCCCAGAGTAGATCATAGTACCACCAGATGTGGCCCCAATAAAACAAAACAAAAAAAGATTCTTACAAAACTTCAAACTCCAGAGGCCACCCCACCCGACTACCACCACCCACTTTCCATCTGGTATCTAAGTAGTTTCCATTCTGAACCAAGCCACTTTCCAAAATTGTCTTGCCAGCTTTCCAAGTATTTGGTCACCCCTTAAAGAGTCTTTCCAAATTCTTGAGATGATAAGAGATCTAGAACTTGGTCTCTCAGGCTTTTAACATTGCTATCAACTCCAGTTACATGGCCTTCAACAAGATAATTTTCTGCCATGATTCTCTCAACTAAATAGGAAGAGCAATAGTTAAAATCGCAGGCACATTGCATATGCCAATAAAATCACAATGCACAGAGCATATGGTAGTTCTTTTGTAGCTCCAAAGTGATATGCAAATAACACAGCAGCTGCCATTGGTTATTTCACTTCTCTCTAGATGTTTGGACATGGTTTCAGCAAATTGAGATTGGAACCAAAATTTTCTAAAGTTTCCTTTTCTATGATAGAATATATTTCTAGCCAGCTGCCCCAAATTCTCTCATCCTCCTTCATAATCAGAGAAAGATTTATGACCATCAAAATGTCTAGGCTATCTCACCACTGTGAGCACAGATGCTTCTTTCTGTCAGTTTGCCTGTAATTTTTGTGGCTCCAGGTTGAGTCTAGGTGTAACACACCTATACACACATGTAACTCCTTTTACCTTCCCGGGTCCAGATGGTCTGCAGGGGATAGTTTTATTTTCATTTTGTTCAAAACTAGTAGCTAACACCTGCAAAACTAATATATGATTGCTCTTTATATCTTATGAAAAATATTTCCATTCCCTATGCATACCTTATCCTCACAACTGACACTTTTGAGAGGAGAGGAAAGCACTACAGTCATTCCATTTGACAGTGATGAAATTCAGAGTCCGAAAGCTAAGTGACTTTCTAAGATAAGCTGCACAGGAAGTTTCAGTTCCTGGATGGCCTCTCACTCTGTCAATATCTTCCTACTGCACTTTAGACTCAAATGTTGATTCCCAAAAGAGAAACTTTCCCAGTTATTTTGTTGTTGCCTGTTTTGTTTTGTTTTGTTTTGGGCTTGTCTACAGCTAAAAATATTGCTTTGAAGCACACACAGGACCTTAGCACATTCCTCAATAGCCATTTAAAATTTATATAGGGATTTTTAAGTAGTTAGATAAGCTGTAACTTCTGGCACACTGGAAATAAAATCTTTAAAAAATAAAGCAATAGCTAAAAATATCATTCCAAGTATATCATTTATCTTTTTAAGTATGCATGAATAGGCAGCAGAACAATTCTGAGAAAGAACAAAGCTGAGTATTTCCTGTTTTCAAACAATATTACAACATAAATGTAATCAAAACAGCATGGCAGTGGCATAAAAGTAAACATCAATCAATAGAATATAGTACAAAGCCCAGGAGGAAATCCACATATATATGGTCCATTAATTTTTGACAAAGGACTCCAGTAAGTAATAGCAAAAAATCCCTGTCTTTTCAATGAACAGTGCAAGGAAAATTAGATATCAGCAATTTAAAATTAATTAAAGTCTTAAAATAAGGGAGAGGTAGAGATATTAACACTATTGTAAATTAATATATTTTTAAAAGATTTTAAATAAATGTCCTAAAAGAAACTATAAGTAGTAAGTTCCTTGACAGTAGTCTTGACAATACTTTATTAATTTAATGCCAAAAGCAAAAATAACAAAGGAAAAGTAAACAAGTTGAAAGAATATCAAATTAATAAATTAATAAATGTGTGCAAGGGTCCTGAGAGGTATTGCAGGGGATTGACACCATGGCATACAGCTGACCAAATTTCAGTCTCTGAAACCACCTATGGTCCCCAGCACTACCAGGAGTGATCCCTGAGAACAGAGACAGTACTAATCCATAAGTAACACTGGTTGAGTTTCCCACACACACAACAAAAAAATTCTACAAAACGAAGAAAGTCGTCAAACAAAATAGAAAGTCAAACTATAACTATAGAGTGAGCATAAAGATGCAAGCTGTCCAATATGGAATTAATAAACAAACATACAAATGATTCAAACAATTCAACAATATAAAGAACCAAATAATTCAATTTTAAAACAAAGAGCTTGAGTAGTTTTATAAAGAAGGCATGGCCAAATTCTCCCTGAAAAAATGTGCTCAATTTCTCTAATACCAGAAATCAGTACCACAATGATATCACCTCACACGTGTTTTAATTGCTATTACCAAAATATAATAGATAACATACATAGAAAATAAAGAGAAAAGGAAGCTACTGTGTACTACTGGTAAGAATGTAATTTGCAAGGACTACTCTGTAAAACAGTATAGAGTTTTCTTAAAAAAGTTAACTTCCATATGATTCAAGTCATTTCTCTCCTGGGTATATATACAAAGGAAACTGTATTCTAAACTCTAAGAGCTGTATTCCCATATTCTCAGCATTATTTACAAATGTCCATGTGGGAAACAACTTAAGCATTTATCAACAGATTCATAAATAAAATATGGCATGCATAAATATAAAGATATATGTAGAAGCTTCATTAGCCAGAATCCAGCTCTGTGTGAAGGAGGTCTAAAGTAGGGGCACAACAGGATTAAGAAAACAAGAGAGGAGCCAAGCAATAGTACAGTAGGTAAGGCATTTGCCTCGCATGCAGCTGATCTGGGTTTGATTATCAGCATCCCATATGATCCCCGAGCCTGCCAGGATTGATTTCTGAGCACAGAACCAGGAGTAACCCCTGAGCACAACTGGCCCAGAAAAAATAAAATAAAATAAAATAAAAAACAAGACAGACATAATCGAGAAAAGTATAGGTTGATGAGACTTCTATCTTCATGTACTGAAAGCTGACTCTCCTCCCCTGATCTTCATTGCTCAGAGTCAATTCACATGGGAGTGGCAGGGGAGGGGGAAGCGGAAGTAGCTCACAGGCAAAAGTACTTATCTCTAGCTAATCAAGTCAGGTGGATCTACACATCTCAAAAGGAGTGCATGAAAGCTAAGGGAATGTCTTTTTGGGGGAAAGCAGAGTGTGTGCTCTGTGTGTTTATAGCTACAGATATGCATATTATATACTGAATTATTATTCTTAGAAAAGGGAACTTTCATATTTGTGACTGTAGTAGGGAGGCTGAAAAAACCAGTGTGGTAGTGAAATAAGTCCCTTGCCCAAAAACAGTAATTTAAAAAAGACATTTGCACCCCTATTTTCATTATATCACTACTCTACTGGAGACCAGAACAGTGGCGCAAGCTGTAAGGCATCTGCCTTGCACACATGAGCCTAGAACAGACAGCAGTTCTATACCCTGGCATCCCATATGGTCCCCCAAGTCAAGAGCTATTTCTGAGAGCATAGCCAGGAGTAACCCCTAATAAAAGTATATATACCTAATGGAAAACTATTCAGCAATAAGAAAAATGAAATCATGCAATTCACTGATACAGAGTTAGAAATAGAGGGTGCCATGATGAATGAAAGCAGTCAGAAGGGAAGAAAACAGTCAGAAAGGTCAGTGGTGCCAGACTCGGAGGCAGTCTACAGAACAGACTTTGCTAAATAGATTCGGAGGAAGGTGAGAGGGGTCTAGGGACAGTGGTGGAGGGATGCTGACACTATGGTGATGGGTGTGGTGTTGAAGCACAGTATCCCTAAAACATCACTATTAACAGTATGCTAAAACACAGTGCCCATGTAAAAGCAGAAGCAAATTATTTATGTGATACATACATATATACATACACACACATATATATACGCGCACATACATACAAACATATATACTGCAGGCTCAGATTCCTTGATTTTGAGCTGCTCTTCTAATAAAGTATTCTCCCCTTTAACTTTGATTTCGCTTTCTTTTTATTTATTTATTTATTTATTTTTGGTTTTTCGGGCCATACCCGTTTGATGCTCAGGGGTTACTCCTGGCTAAGCGCTCAGAAATTGCCCCTAGCTTGGGGAGACCATATGGGACGTCGGGGAATTGAACCGTGGTCCTTCCTTGGTTAGCGCTTGCAAGGATTACCTCTAGCGCCACCTCACCGGCCCCTTGATTTCACTTTCATTGGTTTTATTTATTTATCTATTTCGGGGTTTGGGGCCTCATCCATATCACTTGTGCATGCCAGCTTATATTGGTTTTAATTAATCATGTATAATTTTTTAAATAGTTCACAGAAAGATTTGAAAGTGTTATATATATCCATATATATACATATATACATATATATGTTCCTTTATATGCAGGGAATCCCAGTTTGAGCCACAGCATCACATGTCCCCTAAACAGCACTGCCTTCAGCTCTAACGCTCCAATCCCAACCCAGCACCACAGGGTTTAATCCTAGAGGGTCAGGGTCCACACATCAAGAGAGTGGCTCCAGTAATCTCAAGAACTATGGGCCTGAGCAATACTGTACTCAGTCCATTTTTGATCCAGTTTAGCTGGGAATCATTGGAAGTGAATCCAGGTATTCTGAATATCACTTAGGTCAAAATATACCCTCCCACACAGACACACAGATTACATACATTAAGATAGTTTGAGAACTACATTCACATAACGTTCATCACAGTAGATTGTTATAATTGTTCCCATTTCATTATTTATTATGTTTTCATATAGTGACTATTTTATAAACTGAAAGTTCATCATAGGTATGTAAACACTGGGAAAATATAGCAAATATGGGGTTTGGGGCATTTTCGGGATGCATTAACTTATTTGCACAGTCCTCATTGAAGGAAGGTGCATTTGCAATAAGAATCAGATGGAGTTTACAGCTAACATCAGTTAAAGCAAAACCTATTTTTATATGCATAAACCTTGCCTATTTCTTCAATCACAATTCAAGACATGGCCTTGCATGTAACAATTCTTACTAAATCTGCCTAATCTGTCTAAAGAAACCTTGAATGTCCTAGAGAACAGGAGCTTCCTGACTTAATCAAGAACTCGCATAGCCACTTAATTTTGTTAAAGAGATACTAACATCCTTTTTCAAGAGATTTCCTTAGAGCTTAGAGGAGAGGATACATATAAAATGACCCAAATTCCTCTTGGCAAGGAAAAAGAAAAGGAACAAATAAAATTGCAATGGAAATAATTGTGGAAAATGCAGTTGTTATAATTCATTTTTACAGAACCTTCAGCCTAGCATCTCAGAACAGCATCTCTGTGGTTTCTTTTTTTTTTTTTTCTAAAAATATCTCATTCAACCACATTAGCCACCCTGAAACCATGAGAAGTGAAGTAGGGTACTATTATTTTCAATTCTAGTTAGGGTTTTAAAGTGACCTTTGCCTGAAAGCTTCACCAGCCAGAAGTTGAGCTGTAATGAGCAAAGAAATCTACAGCTGTAACTTTCCAAATGCCAGCTGTTCCCAAAAGAAAAATCAAGGCCAAGGCCAAGTTCACGTTTCTTCACCAACGATTGATTTTTTTTAAGCCAATGACATTCTCCATTGCAACACAAAATTCAACCAAACAGTCATTCAGATTTAGCTCTTTCAATCACATAAGTGTGAATGAGGGAGGGGGATTATTTCATAAAGAGTGTTTCTCTTTATGAAGTCTAAACTTTCAAAAAATATCTTGGCTGGTGTTAGAATGTCATTTTCTGGTATTTTGGCCTCTTCAGTATGAATCTTTTGTGACTCTAAAGCCATTTCACAGTTCTTGGAATTTGCTAGAGACAGATTCTCAAACAGAAAGTCCTGGGAGAGGGTGTGGGCAGACGAAAGAAAGAATGCAGTCCCCTGACCATACAGTGCATTGTTCCCAGGGTGCTATGATATTGTTCCACCTACCTGAGGAGACTATATCTGAAGTACAGAGAAAATGTTGTGATCATTCAAAATTAAGGCTTAAAAAGAAATATTATAATGCATCTAGTTTGCAATGCATGTGGAGAAAGGAAGGTCATTCAACTATTAATTTTTATCTTTCTCCTTTGCTCATCAATGACGTGGGTCAAATCTTGGTATTACTAAAAGGTCACATGAGTAATTTGAATTACAGTTAGGGTTCAGTACAATGTTCCAAGGGCCCTTTATAAGTGCAGAGAGAGAAAAGACAAAGGAAATGACAAGCATCAAGTGCTCAGGGAAAAGAACCTGAGAATTCAAGTCCCCCCAAGTGACTCTTATTTCAGGTTCTGTGAACCACCTCTGTGCTTCAGTCTCTGTCCAATTTCTTTTCCTGGACAGCATGCCAAGGAACCTCAAACCTATCTCCATTGTTCATGCCTGCTCCCCTCCCTAAAGATGTCCTCTCTCTGGCACATTGTCTGAACATGAGCACAACATGGTGTCATCTCTCTCCTGTACACCTTAAGTCAACTTGTACCATTTGCTCTTTCTGCTTCTTTCCCAGACTGGTCAAAGGAACATCAATTCTTGACTTCCTGTGTGCTACCTCTAGTTCTCCTGCTTAGCTAAATTTAGTAAAGCACTTTATTAATCACACTGATCAGGGCCTTACAATCTGTGGGCATGATCTTTCATTATTATTTTGATTTTTGTTTTCTTATTTTTATTTCTTTCAGGGCCATAGTGTGCCAACTCAGGGATTTCTGGCTCTGTGCTCCAAAATTACTCCTGGCAGGCTCAGGTGATCATATGGGATACCAGGGATTAAACCTGGGTAGACTGTATAGATGGCAAATGCCCTATCCACTGTGCTATTGCTCTGGCCCCATATAGGGACAAGCTTTAAGTGGACCCTTAACACTATCAAATATCCCACCATTCTTACAACTTCCTACAAACTCCTCATTCCTGCCTTTTATTGCTGAACTTTCCATTCCTCCTCCTCCACACTGGCAATATCAGCTAGTGACTAAGTTTTTAATTTGACAAAGAAAATAGAAGCAATGAAGTGCTTCCTCTTCTCAGAACTATCAACCTGACACCCACATATCTACCATATAATCTATCCTCACAAGTAATTACCTGCACTCTTCCTAAAGTAAATCATTCTTCGTGTACACAAACATTCATCTCTTAGCTATCTAATAAATGATTTAAGCAAGTGTCTGCCCTGCATATTAAGATTTAATTCTCCACTGAATCTCTTCCATCAGCATAGAAATCTGAATGCTCACGAATGAAAACCTAATTTCGTAGATTACATGTGCCCCAACAACTACTAACCCTTCTATGTTTTCCTCCTCGTTTCAGAAAATCTTCTCAAAAGGAGTTGTCAACAACTTTTCTTCTCCAAACTCCCTTCACTCCAACCAAGATTTTGTCAACAAAGCCAGACCCTTTCCTGTTTTAACCAATGACGCTACTGACCTGAGTGATAGTGACCAAGGAGTCTGTTCATAGTTCTCATATCAGCTGTTGCATTACTACAATTGGCATGGTCCTCACTCTCATTTTCTAAAATAATTCCATGCAGCTTTTAAAAGTTCCAATTTGGTTTGTACCTCTCTGCTTGTTCCCTCTGTGTCTCTTTGTTCCTTTCCTTCTCTTGTTCCACACAGAACCCAACCCCTAGAACACTTCAATAGGCTAGACTCAACTCTACCTTATTTCTTTAAATACCAAACTTAGGCAATTATTTTCTATAATATCAACACACAGATCACCACAGTAAACTATCATATCTGGGCAAGACTGGCTAGTCGGCATTTTCATTTAGGACTCCTATGATCACAAACTCAAATTATTCAAAGTTAACCATCTTAAGATTCTTATCGTGTCTGCAATGGAACTTTCTTTACCTTCAGCCTTCCCCATTTCCATTGGTGACAACTATATCTAGGTACACCATGTCCCTGGCCCCATCTAAGCATTTTCCTTCTACTCCATCCCTGCCAACTACTCTATAAAGAGCTACATTTTAAAAATTAATTTACAGTGATTTACAATAATATATTAAACATATCATGTCACTGCATCACATCCACCATTATACCCTCTCCCACTACCTGCAGGTCCCTTCCTATTTTTCGAGGTGACAGCCACCAGACAGTGCTGAAGTCTACTCCCAGTTCTGTGCTTGAGGGTTGCTCTGTGTGGTGCTCAGATTCAGTTGTCTTTCACTTTGTTTATTATTATTTTTTATTTTTGTTTTTGTTTTTTTGGGGGGGTCACTCTTAGCAGTGCTCAGGTACTCCTGGCTCTGAACTCAGAAATCACTCCTGGTAGGCATGGGGAATCATATGGGATATCAGGATTTGAACCACCGTCCATCCTGGATTGGCAGCTTGCAAGGCAAAGGCCCTATTGCTGTGTTATCTCCCTGCCCCCTTTGTTTATTTATGTTCCATATATAAACACTTATACAGAACTTTTCTCAGAGTTTTTCCTTTTCTTACAGTTGAGTAAAAATTATATATATATATACACACAAATTTATACATATACACACATGCCTTTATCCATTCACTTCTTTGTAGTAGAGCTATTAGGCTTTTCCATCTCTTGGCCATTCTAAAGAGGAGTACATAAACCTAGTGTGAGTATATCTTTATGAATTAGTCTTTTTGTGTTCATGAAGAAGATGCTAAATATTGTAAAGATTAGACCCACTGGGTAAAATGGAAGTTCTATTTTAATTTTTTTTTTTTTGGTTTTTCGGACCACACCGTTTGATGCTCAGGGGTTAATCCTAGCTAAGCACTCAGAAATTGCCCCTGGCTTGGGGGGACCATATGGGATGCCAGGGGATCTAACCCAGGTCGCATTCTTTCCTTGGCTATTGCTTGCAAAGCAGATACTTTACCTCTAGCACCACCTCGTCAGTCCCTCTATTTTAATCTTATGAAAAGTCTCTATACTGTTTTTTGTTGAGGTTGTATCAGATAAAAACTCCCTACTCTGTAAATGAGTATTCCTTTTCATTACATCCCTGACAGTATTATCTAGTTCCAGATCATTTAAAGTGATACCTGACTACTGTGTTGACTATTATTTCCCTAATAATCAGTGATATTGAACACTTTTTATATGTTTGTTGGTTACCTATATTCCTTCTTTGGGGAAATGTCTGTTTACCCTTGTTTCCTTTTATGGATAGAGTCTTTGAATTTCTTATTTTTGTTTTGTGAGTTCTTTATATATCATGGATATTTGGTCCATTGATCAAATGTTCTCTTCATTTTGTAAGATATCTTATATTTTTTTTATCTCTTACCTCTTGTAATACAAAACTTTTGTTTGGTGAGTCTTATTTGTTTATTTTTGCTTGCTTTCTTTACCAAATACACTGACCCCTAAATATCCTCTGAAATTAATGTCTGAGAATTTTCTCTGTGTTTTCACGAGTGTATTTTATGGATGCAGATCTTAGACTGATTTTAAATTAATTTGTATGTGTATGGTGTGTGGTATGGACAGAGATTCAATTTTCTGGCATGTAGTCAACCAGTTTTCTATTAACACTTGCTGAATAAGTTTTCTTTCCTCTATTTCATATACCTTACCCTTTATAGAAAAATAACTGTCCAAATAATCAAGAGTGTATCTATGCTACTGAATTCTATTCTTTCTTTTTGACAGCCTGCCTTCATTCTAGTATAACAGAGATCATTATAGGTTTACAGTTAGAGGTATAATGTTAGAGAATGAATGATTCTCATCTTTTTTCCCCTCGGTTACTTTGGATAGCCAAGGATTTTTATCATTCTGTATTAATTTTAACAGTACATATTTCATGCCCTTGAGGAAGGTCATGAAGATTTTGATGGAATTACACTTCATATGTAATAGTGCTTTAGGTAAGATCATCATTTTCATAACTGCCTTTTTTTAAGATCATCATTTTAATTATGTTAAATTTTCCAATCTATGAGCAAGAATTATGGTTACAGTTCCAAGTATCTTCTATTTATTTGCTTAAATAGAATAATGAGAAACTTGTCATTTTTTGAATAAGTCTTTCATTCTTTTGTTAAGCTGATTCCCTAGTATACAATCTTTTGGACACATTATAAATGGTATTTCTTTTTCTCAGTCACTTCATTATTTTCATGTAAAATTACAATAGACTTTTTTTTTTTTTGGTTTTTGGGCCACACCCGGCGACGCTCAGGGGTTACTCCTGGCTATTTGCTCAGAAGTCGCCCCTGGCAGGCACGGGGGACAATATGGGGAACCGGGGATCGAACCGCGGTCCATCCTAAGTTAGCGCAATCACCTTATCTTCAGCGCCACCGCCCGGCCCCTACAATAGACTTTTATACGTTGATTTTGTAGCCTATCACTTTGACTCTGAAGTTTTATTACTTCCTACAGTATATGTCACTATCAGGTTATCTTAAAACATATCTTAAAAATATGTGCTGAATGTGACCACTTTCCACTGCTTCCATTCAGCAATCATCTCTTTCCTGAATTACTAACAAGATATTTCCTCTAATGGCCTTTCTCTTGTCTTCTGGATTTTTCCTTCATCCACTATCCCTTTAATATCTATCCTTAACATAAAAATAAGAACGAGCTTATTATGATGGAATGTAGATCTTATTTCTCCTCTACTTAAAATCTCACCCTGATTTCCCATCATAAAAACCAAATTATTCCAACATCCTGTGATATCAGGCACTGTAGGCTTCCTCCTATTCCCTACTGCCCCCTCACTCATTTTTCAGTGGTCTTTGCTGGCCTCATTCCAAACACCTACCTTCTTTGTTTTCTCCAATGTGTTTATATGTATGGGCTAGCTGAAGAGCTTCTACACTCCCTTTTTATGCTAACTATATTGCTCTTGACAAAGAAGTTCAAGTGCTGTTCTTACAACTCCGCAAATCTGTGTGCAAATAACCTCTCCTAAATGAAATATCCCCAACAACTTCAATAAACACTGCAATCTGATTTTATTTTCAAAGTATGTCTTTCTCCCCTCCACATATATGCCTTGTATTGAAATACGTCCATTTATTTCCTCATCCTGTAGAGACCACATATAGTCTGTCTCTGTGCCTGTCTCTGCCCAATGTCACTCATAACTCATGAAACTAGGATGCTGATAAGAACAGGGGCTATGTCTCTGTGGTCAGTGTGAGTCCCACTTAGAAAAGTACCTGACACAGCACAGGTGTGCAAACTTCTGATCACCATTTATTAACAATTTTATTATGTCACCTTGATCTTCAAGCCTGTCTCCTAATCTTGCTATTTAAACTTCTTAAAAGCAGCACATTTACATCCATGTAAAAAGCTATATAAAGTGTTAATGACTAACATGATTTAATATAATTTAATGAGAAACACCCCTAAGAATCAATCTGGTATACATTCTAGGTAACCTTTTATGATATGACTTTGAACTATAGACAAATTCTTCCAGGTAGGCCTCCAGTTCTTTTCAACAGTGCTGAGAGTCCAAAAGGAAGACACACTTGAAGGATTTCAAACCTTCATTTGCTCTCAAATACGCATTCTCTTCAAATTCAAATTTACCTCTGAGAAATTCTGATGGGAAGAGGGAGATTGTCTTCTGGCTAAATCTGAGTGTTCAGGTGAAGGCTGGGTGCACTCAGCTGGTTCTTCCCTTCATTGCAGGCTGTCCATGTTGGAAAGTGGGAGACACACTCTATTTTGTTTTGTTTTTCCTGGGATCTGGAGGATGGCCAGGGAGAGTATTTGATGCAGCAAGAAACTCAGTGCCTGGAAAGAAGAAAAAGATACATACATTTGAAGGAAGAGGTCAACAGGAAGTTGGGGAGATGATCAGGCTAACTTGAACCTCTTCTAAGCTTTAACCTCTCAAATCTCGAGGTCAAAAAGATCATTGACACAACAGCTAAATATCTTAGCAGATCAAGCAGTTAAAATGATTCATCTTCACTGCAGAAGAAGCTCAAGTGTACTTAATAAACTATCAAAATCCCACCAAAAGGCTTACAAATACACACCAACATTGACAATTCCAAAAAGTGCTCTTAGGACACCTTTCTACCTCCTCCTTTTCCAATTCTATCTATGCCACATTGTTCCCACTTCACTCCAGCAAAAGGTGAGATCCACAGAAGATTAGGTGAATCATAATCCCCATCACTACTACTAAGAAAAAGAGACAGGCATATCTACTTATGTTGTAATTTTACTTGATACATTTCACAGATAATGCATTTTTATGAATTGAAGGTTAGTAGTAAGACTTTCAAACAAAAAATTTTGGTACTATTTCCCAATGCCATGTATTAATATCATGGTTATGTCACATTCTGGTTAATTTTCATAATATTTCATACTGTTCTTTAGTTATTATACCCTTTATATTGATTTATGATCAGTGATTATTTGTTGCGTGAAAATGTTGTATTTTGTATTTCTAAATACAAAATAAATACAATAAATAAATACAAAATACTCTACAATTATTCATGCTACTTTTGTAATGTTTGGACATGACCAATCATCTTTGTATAAAGAAAAAAATTGCCTAGATATCTGTTGAGGGGGGTTCTCTTCTATTCACTTTACTGATCAATCATTTCTTCATTTATTTTCTCTTTCCTCAAGATTGAGACACAGCAATATTGAAATTGCAGGGTTAATGTGTAACCCTGCAATGATCTCTGAGTGTTCAAGAGAAAAGAAGAGTAGCATGACTTTTCTTCACATCCAAAGCTAAAAGAGCTTGGTTCAATGAGAAGGCATCTGGAAAGTGGACAAGCCCAATGTTAGGTCTCTTATACCAATTAGTCAAGTTTTATATGTAAGGATAAGTTCTTGTAGGAAATGGGAAGGGGACCCCAGTAATGCAAAAATGATGAGAAAATAAATGCCCTACTCATGTCACAGTAATTGGTCTGGAAAAAATTGACCCAACAAGCACTTTTTGAAGCTCAAACCTAATTCAGAGCAGAGCCCTAATTTCTTCACTTCTATGATGGCTTAGGAAGGTGAGAAAAAATTGAAGTTAATAGAGTTTATTACATGAGACTAAGGAACCAGCCAAATTCATAACATAAAGCTGTTAAATTGAATCAGCAAGTGCTAATGAAAAAGTTGTAGCAGGTAATCCAGAAGATCTAAGAATATTATTAAAATATAATGTGCTAAATAAAATAATTTTATATAGACAAAATAGGGTTAAAGAGACAGTAGTACATGGGATGTTTGCCTTGCATGTTGCCGATCATTGTTGGTACACATATGGTTTCCTGAGTCTAACTCACAATTAAAAAACAGTCCCTGAGCGGTGTAGATTTGTACCAAAATATCCCCCTTTAACACAAAGAAAAAAAGAGATGAAATTGTTATATTAGTAAAAGATACTATCTCAGACCTTTATAAAGAGAGATCAGTAAATGAATCAGAACGCTAAATAGCAGATGCCTCTTGTTAAAATCTAATATAACTGATCTCTTTAGGTTGAAACTAAGGCTTGTTTATCATCCTGAAAACTATAGAATTCTCAAGAATAAAGATAAATCTATTTATTAACAGAACACCACTTTGGTTTATAGTAAGGTTTTCTGAATAGTTTCAGCACACTGTTGGGCTTAAAGCCCATAATTTGATACTAATTAGAAAAAATATTTTCAGAAGTAAAATATAATTGCTTTCTGACAACTTATTTGATCAGCCAGGAGGTCTAGTACGAATATGGACAAGGAGATTCATGTTGTTATGTTCACACCTGCTACTATATCATCCATTCTATCGCCCATGGGTGAAATGACATTTTCTGACTTTTAAGTCTTAATATTTAAGATAAAAAGTTTTGGGCACCTGAATACAACTCAGTACAGATGAGAACTGAAAGTTTGATTTCCATATAATGAGATTCCAATGACTTTGTTCTTTGTACTTCAGGAGCCAAAAATGATCTCCAGCACACCGATACCAAATTTGAGTACTAACCAAATGTGTGAAACCTCCAATTACAACTAAAATGCCCAGGAGAGATATTAGTGAAAAAGAAATATATTTCATAGTATTTCACAGCTACCGCAGATTGAAATTCCTCTAGTAGTTCTAGACAAGTAAGTGGAAAACCGTGAGGAAATATTTCAACATTCTCAATTGCTATTAAGAACATCTACAATCTGAGGTTTGGAACCCAGAGATGTTGGTGGAGGTAAGTTGACATTGGTGGTAAAAATTTGTGTTAGAATATTGATTCCTGAAGTTCAACTATGTATAGCTATGTAAAAATTATATGGGTTATTTTTTTAATTTAATGTAAAATAATTACTTTTTGGTTTTTGTTTTTGGGCCACATTCAGTGATGTTCAGGGGTTACTCCTGGCTATGTGCTCAGAAATCACTTCTAGGGGACTATATGGGATCCTGAGGATTGAACCCAATTTCGTCCTAGGTCAGCTGCATGCAAGGCACTTCCATGGTTTGTGGGAGGAAATCAATAATATAACAACATTATTAGGAGTTTGAAAAAAGAAATGATTCCAAGCAAATAAATGAGTTTGATGGGTTCAAGACTTCAGTGGGGGCAGGAAGTGCAGATGTGGTAGACATAGCAAGAAAACTCTAGTCACAAGTGGAGTCTGAACCTTTGGGTGAATTGCTGCAATTTAATGCTAAAATGTTAATGAAGAGCTGCTTCTCATGAACAAACAACGAAGTGGATCCATGACATACAATTTGCTCCTGATAAATATGCTGCAAATATTGTTAAAATGACGATAAAGGATACAAACTATTACATAAATTTAAATGCTAAAAAGGGCTAATTTTTGAGAGAACTGATTCAAAGTTTGAGAGTTCTGGTTGGAGTAGATGTTATCAAACAGAAACATATGCAACTGAAATCTCTTTTGTGCAATTGAAGTCAATAAGTGAAGCAATCTTTATAAGTCTTATTTGAAGAAGTTGTTACCATCATCCAAACTTTAGCAACCACCACCCTAAAGCAAGAACCTCCACTATGGAAAAAAATGATTATTACTCACTGAAGCCTCAAATGATGGTGTACATAGTTCTGCAGTTTGTTTCTTATTAGATAAACTGTCATTGCAAAAGTAAAAGCTTGAGTGTAATATAAAGACAATTTCTATATGCAATGGGAAAACAAAATAATCATGTGAATCACTTTACTATAATATTCTCTTGACTGTGATAATATAGAACAAAATCTAAAATATCTCCAAGGTATGGCTATAAAATAAATGCAATAAAATTAGCATGCTATGGCAGAAACAATTTAATGTAAAAGAAAACAAAATGGGGGGCCCGGAGAGATAGCACAGCGGGGTTTGCCTTGCAAGAAGCCAATCCAGAACCTAAGGTGGTTGGTTGAAATCCCGGTGTTCCATATGGTCCCCCGTGACTGCCAGGAGCGATTTCTGAGCAGACAGCCAGGAATAAGCCCTGAGCACTGCCGGGGATGGCCCAAAAACCAAAAAAAAAAAAAAAAAAAGGCGGGGGGGGGGGGGACTATAGAGAAGCAATGCTGCTAGCCTGAGGAAAATGGCAGGTAAAAAGTCTACTTTACCACAATACTAAGAAGATACTGATTCTAATTGGAAGACAGAAATTAGCAAAATTCATATTGTAGAAAATACACATTTTAGGATTTCATCCAAAATAATAAAAATACTTAGGACTAAAATGTAACAAAAGATATGCATGCTTCGTATGTTGAAGTATACCAAAACATTACAAATAACTAAAAATTGGGACTAGAGCAATAGGGCGTTTGCCTTGCATGTGGCTGACTTAGAGTGGACCTGGGTTCAATCCCTAGCAACCCATAAGGTCCCCCAATCCAAGAGAGATTTCTGAGCACATATCCAGGAGTAACCCCTGAGCATTACCAGGTGTGGCTCAAAAACAAAACAAAACAAAACAAAAATACTAAAAATCTAAACTAAATAGTTGTCTTGGGTTCATGGACGAGGTGACTTAATACTATTAATACAGTAATATTCACCGACTAATAACTCAGTGAAAACCCTATAAAAATGTTACTTCTTCTATTTTTTGATATCAACAAAGTTTTATCCTAAACTTCATATACAAATATGAGTCACTGAATAGTGAAAAGAAACTTGCAAATAAAGCACATTTGGAGGAATATATAAATTTGAAGTCAAAAAAAAAAAGAAAAGAAAAGAAAAGCTATAGTAATCAAGTTGTACTGGCATAAAGACAGACATTAGAACTAATAGTCCAGAAATAGTCCTTTATATTTACAGTTAATGGATTCTTGACAGCAATGCTATCACAATTCAATGGGTACATGAGTTTTATTATCAAACAGTACTTATATTCAAATCATAAACATCAACACAAATCTTGCAAGTGACAGACACACACATACACACACCCCAGAGCACAAGATGAATCACTGAATTAAAATTATAAAACTCTTAGCCAGAGCAGTGGCACAAGTGGTAGGGCATTTGCTTTGCACACGCTGACCTAGGACAAACGCGGTTCGATGACCCAACATCCCACGTGGTTCTCCAAGCCAGGAGCAATTTCTGAGCACATAGCCAGAAGTAGCCCCTGAGTGTCACCGGGTATGGCCCAAAATACAACAACAACAAAAAAGAAATTAAAATTATAAAACTGATAAAGAACAGGAAATCCTTATGACTGTAAATCAGATGCCAGCTTCTGCACTAAGTCACAAAAATTAAAAATAAAATCGCATGAAATAGGATTCTGTAAAAATTTAAAGTTTTTGCTTAGCCAATGTTTCCAATCAATAAACTGAAAATAACAAGAGAGAAAATATTTACTAATCATAAACAAGAAGAGTATCTTAGACCTAGATAAAGAAAACTTGCAAGTCAATAAGTAAAAGACCAACATTTAAAACTGGGCAAGGTATTTGAAACACATTTCTCCAAAACACATTCATATTAAAATATTCACAATTATTAAATTAGGAAATGCAAATAGAGCCACAAGATACCACTCCACACCCATTAAAATAATAGGATCAAAAAGGAGATAATAGCAAGTGTGAGTTAAAACATAGACCTTTGACTTGAACCCTTACACATTGCTGCTGTGAATATAAAAGGATGCTGCTGCTTTGGCAAATAATTTTGCACTTTTCAACATATTAAATGAAGAGTTACCATAAGATCCCCTGAATAATTCACTTATGTATATGTCCAATAGATCTAATATAATGTCCACACAAAATACCACACCTGACTGGTCACAAAAGCATTATTCAAAATGGCTACCAAAAAAAAAGAATCCCACATAATAATCCGAATGGCTGTAACTCATGAGTGTGAAAAAATATGGCTTATTCATGCAATGAATCTGGAATTAAAATAAATTGCATTGCTACATGCTATTACATGCAGAAACTTTACACATCATACTATACTGGACACGAAAACTTAAGACATAAAAGCATGTATATGTACTATGCAGTAAAGGCAAATCTAGGGAAACATAATGTAAATTAATAGGTTTCAGATGAGAATAAGGAGTGCCAGAGAGAGAGATTTCTGGAAATGAATTGCATTTGCACATCTTGGTGAGGGTAACAAAAAAATTAAGCTCTATACACTGTGCATTGGTGAACTTTTAATATGTGAATTGAATCTCAATAAATCTGTTGCTAAAAATGAGAGCAACTAAAAAGTAAAAGGATAATTAATATAAGTATTTTCCCAATTTCCTCTTTTCTAGAATGCAGCATCTTGTCCTCAGGGACACAGCACTAGCATCTCAATTCAGCTGCTTTTCCAGTGCCTCTAATTGGGGAGCAAAAAAAAAATCAATTATTCTCTTTAGATATTTCAAAGGGAGCAAAAACTGTTTAGATCCAAGTAGACCTCGGAGATTATGGTGGATAAGCACACATATCAATTTGAAAGTGTTGGCTACATGCAGTTGAGAAAGTTCCCATCTCATACAATGCTCTTAAGGCAGCAGCTGAGATTCATGGAAAGGCAGAGAGAAAATCTTGATCCCACTCCAACGCAAGCCTCTTTGCCTGCAGAAGGCAACTCCTTTTGGATGCTGAATGCATTAAGATTCAGAGACTAGAAAATGCAATCCATTTGTTTTTCCGTTTTGCAATCTATTCTGCCATTTTTTTGGCAATACATTTAGGGACTTCAAACAAAAGACAAAACAGTATAGTCTACCTTAATACATACTTCTGTCATTTCCCCCAGGTATTAAGAACCTCTGAATAAAATTATAATCTTTAACAGGAAAGAAAAATTTTCTGCTCAGCTGGTGCGCTGACCACAGGAAGCATTTTTAGCTGCTTTATAAAAAGACGGGAAGAGAGCTTATACACAGAGCTCTCCCAGAGGGGTGTGCTTTGTGTGTGTCTGCAGAGCCCCCTTCCCAGAGCCCCACTATCAGGGAGCTATTTTTGATGTGCAATGCCTCTGCACCATAAACACACAGGAATAAAGTATGACAGCATTTCCGAGGAGATTTTTATATCTATATATTTCACATAAGCTGTGGCAGCTGCTAGTCACTTTTGATGGACTGAGCACCAAACTTGGAGGGCTCTGGTAACAAAGTGCATTGACTGCTGTGCACACACTGTCAGTGCAGTTCCCTATCTGGTATTTTTTGCAGAGTATTGAAATTCATGTATTGGATTTTAGCAGAAACATCTATAGCAGTGATTCTTCCCTGAACCAACCCTTTTCTGCACTTCCCAGTAGTTTCTGAGTGTGACAGAACGAGACAGGGACCTACCTGCTCTCAAGGAGTCCAGACTAAGTAAAAATGCACCTGCTGCACAAAACTCTTTGAGTAATTTTTTAAAGTACTATTGGTCATTATGATATTCATGTATCGGAGATGTTTCTTGTTTAACCAGCCTATACCTCAGTAGCATTTTTTATTCCATTTCAATGTGATTTAATTAATTCATTACTTTATATAAACAAGAATGCAATATAACATCCAATTACTAATACAGTCTCCTATTATTTGCAGTAACCTAAAAAAGCTAAACTCATGCAAAAAATACATTAAAAATGTACTGAGGGGCCAGAGAGATAGCACAGCAGTAAGAAGTTTGCCTTGCACACGACCAATACAGGATGGACCCCGGTTCGAATCCCAACATCCCATATGGTTCCCTAAACCTGCCAGGAGTGATTTCTGAGGAGTGCCTCCAAGTATGATCTAAAAACAAACAATAAAAAGTACTTAGATGTTTTCAACAATCATATATACAACAATACAGAGTAGGTTCTACCAGTGAATCCTAGATAAGATTGATCCTTGATAAATTCACTAAACTAAAGGTATCTGGATTCACTAAAATATGTGTTAGGAGAAAAAAATATTAAGGTTAACTACGTACAATACTACAAATTTTGTGTATTTATCCACATATATGATATGTATGTATTAGATATAAACACTAAAATAAAATTAAAATATTAAATTTAAAATTAAAGATGCATGCTCAGAAGCCTCCTTTGAAGAGGTGACATTTAAGTGAAATCTAATGAGAAGAAAAAAAAAATGGGCCTGACTCATTCCAGGGGAGCAGGGACAATCTCAGTAAGAAGTAACATCTCAGAAATTCCAAAGCATCTGGGGACAGGGGAGAGAAGAAAATAGCAAAGATGCTTCCAGGTTGTTTGTTCCTGTAACAGATGTCTCAGCTCCCAGCACATACTGCTCTGCTGACCACAGGGATTCACAGGAGATAGTCGAGTGACATTGTGAGAAGCCATCTGTGTATACAAGCAGGTAACAGTCTGAAGAACATATGAACACAACTGGGTGTGGTGTCAAAGATAAGGAACCAATGATAAAGTGTTAGGCCTCATACTTTGCCTACCTCAGCATCTGCACACACAGACTCAGTTCAGGGAGTGAGAGGTGAGTGATAGAAATAAATCCCAACATGTGCTTTCTCAAAGCCTAAGGCACAACGGCTTGCCAGACAATTGTGGAAACCCTAAAACCAGGCAGTCATTGAAGGGCCAAAAGGTACTCCACATACTCAAAGGCTGTGCCCAGTGGAGGCTATATTGAGTTGGCCCTGGGTTCTTCCAAGTGGGAATGATGGGAGGAAAGGGGGCTGTATTCCAGAAAGAAGAGTGTGTGTCAGCACAACTGAAAAATTTAAAGGTTTAGAGAAGTTTAGAGGGGAACCAGCAGAGGGAGATGGCCATCCTGTGAAAGAAGAGCCCACAGGGAGGGTGTTTCAAGTCCACCTTCAAAATAACTGGGATAACTTAGTCTGGGAATGAAAACTAGACATTCAAGATGATGAAAAAAGAAGAAGCTCAAGGAAGAAACAGGAGTGAAATGAATGGGAGGGTGGAAGGATAATACAGGGAATGAGGGACTTGGCTTGCATGTTGCCAACTTATGTTCAATTCCTGATTTTTCTTGGCTAATTTACCAACCCTCCTCAAAAAAAAAATAGAAAGAGTACTGGTGTCTCTAATCGAAATAGGACAAATCAATATAAAATACTGTGGCACCAGGCCAAAGGGATAGAACCAGGGGGAAGAGAGCAGAGTGTTGGCCAGGTTCAATCCCTGGCAACCTATATGGTCCCCAAGCCCACAAAGAGTGATTCCTGAGTGCAGAGACAGGAGGAACCCCTGAGTATTGCCAAGTGTGAGCCCCCCAAAAACAAACAAAATAACAACCAAAAAACCCCACCGAGTAAACACGTAAAGGAAGCAAAAGCCAGAATACATGAACACACAAATTTAGGGAAATTATTGGCCACCACCCATCCATTAAAGAATTACCAACTAAGATTCATAAAGCACTGGTAGAACTTTCTCCCAGCCCCATCAAAAAATGGGTAAAAGAGATGAACATAATTTCCTCAAAAAAAAAAAAAAAACAAGGGCACATTAAAAATACTCTATATTAGAAATCATCAGGGAAACAAAAATCAAAACAATTAAATAACCTTACACATCAAAAAGGACAATAAAAACCAGTGTTGGCAAGGATGACAGGTAAAGAGGTGTCCCATTCACTGTTGGTGGGAATGTCAATTGATTCAGCCTTTTGTTAAATTCATTCAAACCCTGCAATCCCATCCTTCATATTATATTACATATTATGATCCAAAAGTACAATAAAGAAAAGATATCTCCAATCTTATATTCATTGTAGCACTAGTCACAGTAGTTAAGTCAAGTAGTCAAGTGCTGAAGAACAGATGACTGGATAAAGAAGTTATGATACATATATACAATGTAATACTACTAGACAGTAAAAAAAGTAGCCATGCAATTTTCTGTTACATGGATATATCAGGAGAGTATCATGTTTGAGTGAAGCTATTCAGAGAGAACGGGATAGACACAGAATGATCTCTTTCCTATGTGGGATATAAAGAAACCTCATAAGAGAATAACAAAGATCAAAAGCAATCTAAACAAAGTGCAGAAGAACTATTCTTCAGGGAAAAGCTTGCCACTGGATTAAAGATGGTGGGGAGAGACATTAGGAAAGACATTAGGAGAGACATTAGGAAAGGGAAAACCAATACAATGATGGAGGGGAAAATGCCCATTCAGAAGCAGGCTGGGGGGTGGGAGGGTACATTGATGGAGTGAAGTGGACACTGTTGAAGGCATTTTATGTTTAAAATTTAATAATGAATAACTGAATAACTCTAATGTGTGATTAAATATTTAATCTAAAAAGAAAACCTGCAGTAGGAAAATTGGTAAATGATGTGACTATCACAATTAACATATAAAAGACATTGTCTCTCACTTTAAATTAAGGAAATGGAATAAAAGGTGCCTTATCTAGGTGCCAGAGACATAGCACAGTGGGTAAGGCACTTGTCTTGCACATGACTGACCCAGATTGGATCCCTGGCATCCCTTATCACTAAGCATTGCCAGGAGTCATTCCTGAGTGCATAGTCAGGAGTAACACTGGACTATTACCAGGTGATCTTTATCAGCAATAGTTAAATATCAAATACTACTGAGAAGAAAATCATTATATCTTGGAGCTGAGAGGATCAAAAGGCGGGAATACATGTTCTGTGTGCAGTAGGTCCTAATTTGCTTTCACTTAGTACCTGAGGTACAACCTTGAATTCTGAGTCAAGCATACACCCTGAGCACTACTGAACATAGTGCAAAAAATACAAAATTAAAACAAACCTTGAAAACTGGCTGAGAGTTGTAGAAGTCTCACTTACTAAAGGTATGCAGGATGGGAGTCACTCCCACATAATTCTCAATAAAGTATGGTCACTCCTGCAGATAACTGGGTTCAGCAATACTGGGATCACTAGGGTACCCCAGTAGTCTCAGGGTCTTCAGAACTATACACAAAGTGCTGAGAACCCAACTCTGGGTTCTGCACAGTAAAGAATGCAACTTCATTTATTATTTTAGTGTTTATCATGATGAAGGACATTTTAGAAAATGATTTGGGGGTAGATTGAAAAGTAAAATGTTGACATTTCTGCTATCCTAAGTACTTACAAGCTAGTCAGGAATATATTTTGTATGTATGCAAAATAACGCCATTCTTTGTAAAACCTAGAAAGCTATTGATGTGTCCTGTTAGAGCTGTATTTTTCACCCACATGTCATATGGTCATCCAGTATAATCCAAGGGTGTCACAGGTCTAACTGCAAAAGTCGGGGCCATGGCACAATACCATGGGGTGAACCAGTAGGAAGCAGTGGTCACAGAAAAGAATCAAGATTTGAAGAGGGCCACAGTCAGAGAAACATTAAGAAATGTTAATGTAGAGACTAGCTGAATAAATAATATGGTGCCATGCAAACAAGTAAAAAAAAATGAGATGGGTGCAGAAAAAAAAAAAGAGCAAATAAAGACCTGGACAAAAGAGTGTATAGAACATACAAGTTACATTTGTAAATACACAAGTTATAAACTCGCTTCTTTTCTTTTTATTTTCTGGCTTTTGGACAACACACAGCAGTGTCCAGGGCTTACTCCTATCTCTTCACTCAGAGATTACTCCTGGTGATGCTTAGGGGAATATACAGAGTGCTGGAGATCTAACTCAGGTGGGTTGTGGGCAAGACAAATAGTCTGACCTCTAATCTGTCAGCCCTAAAACACAAGTTTTCTAGGCAAGTGTGAAAAATAATACACTGTAATCACTCCATTTGTCTGATTATTTATTCCTTTTTTAATTTCTGCAATTATAACTTTATAACTGAAGTGCCAAAATTTTGATGTAATATACTTCATTCATGAGAAACATTGACATAAAATTATATATATATATATAATATATATAGTCTTTTGGTTCAAAAATAATCTCATAAAAATAGATTGCAACTCTGAATTAAAAATTCACAGAAAGGTCCCATGGCTTTTTATTTCTTTAAACAATTCCTATAATAAGGTTTACTCTGACATCTATTTAGAAGCAGGATTAGTGGAGACTATTTCTGTTTTCTCTATATCCTTGCCTCTCTCCTCCATAATGAATGGGTATTCACTCTGTCAAGTAAAGAACGCAAAATACTGCTCATAAAAGCAGAGTGAGAGAATTAGAATGTCTGTCTCAAATACAGACAGGGGGAGGGAGATTGGGGGCATTGGTGATGGAAATGTTGCAGTAGTGAAGGGGGGGGAGGTGTTCTTTATGGCAGAAACCCAACAACAATCATGTCTGTAATAAAGGTACTTAAATATATTATTTAAAAAAAAAAAGAGCAGAACAGAACCACCCACTTACCTATAATTACTTTACACACATGAACACAAAAAGGGTAGAAAAGACAAACTGCTTCTCCCTAGTCTTGCTATTTCCAATGGAGACTTGTCTTTGAGTTGCTGCTGAAATTGTAAGTTGTCATTTAAAACATCAAAATAGCGCCATGCATTGAGGCTTCTGCAGCCATTCTAGGAGGAGTCTTTCTGTATGTGTGACTTGCTTGACTTTAATATGAATAGGGGTCTTGTCTAGCTTCCATAAAGCAATCTCTGTTTAGTTATTGTCTACTAATCGTCCAGAACACTGGAGGACAGAGAGCCCTGTGGACATCACTTTAGAGTGATCCTGCTGTTACTTATTTCACATTTGTCTTCTCAACAGGAAACTAAAATTCATTTTTCAGCCAAAAAGATATTCCTCAAATTATAGACAAGATGAAAATCCATTCAATCATGAACCGTCACTTGATTAAATCATTTTTATTCTCTTGTAAGAAAAGTCATTTGGCTAATTCCAACATCATTCTTAATTCTAAGAAATAACTCATGAAAATGAAGTTGATTCTTGGGCTCAACCCTGCTCACAAAGAGTCAATTGATTTGCTTAACTGTGCATACAGGAAGAAGCACTAAAATGAACAACTTGGGAAAGAAGAAGCAAATATTTATTTATTTATTTATTTATTTATTTTTATTTATTAATTTATTTAGAATAGTGGAAATAGAAGAAACATACAACTCAATAGACATATTAATAGACTTAATAAATGTAACGTATTTAATAAACAACTTAGAAAAAATTTCTTTGTAAAGTCTTTAAAAGGAAGGAATAAAGTTTTTTTAATCATGCATACAAGCCATCCCTAATGGTGTTGGTTGTGGTATTAGCCTCCTACATGCCAAACCTATGCTCCAGCTCTTTGAGATATCTCCATAGCCTCAAGCACAGGTATCTTTAGCTTGCATTTTATTTCCTTGGGTTTAGGGCCATACATGATGGTGCACAGACCTCTGAGAACAAGGATTATTCCTGGCAGTACTCAGAGAATCATATGTGATGCCAGGAACCAAGATTGGGTTGGCTGCATGAAAGATAAGTACCCTATCCACTATCTATCACTCTACTCCTCTCCAGCATAGGTTTTTCCATTAAGGTTAAGTGCACACAATAAAAGAACATTCAGTCATATTTAGTATATTCACTATGTTTTTAATTAACAACTCTATCTAATTTTAAAACATACCTAAATACCTGGAAAGAAATTGTTATTTATTAAG